>CAEGAF010081412.1:0-11162 GCA_903067075.1 Micropoecilia bifurca | reverse complement strand
ACACACACACACACACACACACACACACACACACACACACACACACACACACACACACACACACACACACACACACATGCACACACGCAGACTCTGAATGAGTCACTTACACAAAGAACACTAGTTTAGCTGTAGTGAATTACAAAGCTCACACTCATTTTAGATAAGGTTTATAGTTAAAGTGGTCAAAACATACAGATACTTTAGCTCTTATCAGAGGCGGCTCAAGCTTGTATGAGGCCCAGGGCAGAATTTCTTTAGGGGTCCATTTCATACGGTCCATGGTTGATCATTTTTGTACTCTACATTCAATTCAGCTTGATTTATCGGTAAGTATAGTCCCAGCAATTAATGAAATTTGTCTGAAAATCACAGTCCCTTATCATTATTGTTATTTTTATGATTATTTAATTAGAGAGGATGAAGGCCTAAACATGTGATCAAGAGTTATGACTTGTTTAGTATTTTGAAAGTAAAAGCCAAAAGATTTATTGGTAATATTCTTGAAAATTTAAGGATCATGTGACTGTTTGTTCTCAAGCAGAAATTCAAAATTAAGCTTAGATCAACTATTCACAATAGAAGTTGAAACATTTCTTTGAATAGATTCCTGCAAATGTTTTCAAATTTCTAATAGGACTACGTCACTTCAGAAAACGACATTTAGTTGCCAGTTCATAATAAATCTTACAGATATTTTTCCAAATAAAATCTTCAATATTCTAAGGTTTAGCTAATTGCTAAAATGCAGTAGGTTCTGCATTACTAGCACAATCAAGCCAATGATGACAAAGGGATTGTTAACTCTTCAAAATAAAGCTCATTTTAAATTCAAGAAGGAAACGTTCAGGTTTTCAAAGAATACATTATAGCATTATAGGTTGGACACAACCAAGGCAATAAAAAGCCATTGTGTTTGTTTTTCAAAATAAAGCTCAGGGATGCTTTTTTTTATATGATGTTACTCAGATGTAAGCCAGACAAAATATCCTTATGCTTTCTCACTAATCCACATATAAACAATGATAAATACTACATCCTTTTATTTATATTAGATAAACAGGTACCAAGTTCATCAAGTGTTGCGTCATTGGATTAAAATAAGATTGCAAGAATGTTTTATTTGCAGTTTAAACTGAATCGTGGACCTTTAGCAGAGCTTGATCTCTCAGACAGGTCAGAAAACTTCTCACTCTCAAGTCCTCGCAAAGATGGAAGCAGAAAAAAACACGCACAGCTTGAGGCCGATCTCTCACCTTTGTGTCTCTCTGTCCACTCTCTCCCTCTCCTCTCCTCCCCTCCGTCTCTCTCCTTTTTTCTCCATCTCCCAGCTTGCTGAGGTGACACCCTGTGTGTGCAGTGTGACACTGAGCTGTCACCTCCCACTCCTTGCATCACACCTCTGCCCCCTGCTGGGCAAACCGCGTCACGGCATCCAGACGCCTCCTCCTCCTCCTCCTCCTCCTCCTCCTCCTCCTCCTCATCTTCCTCCACTGGCACCACGAAACATAACTTCACGTTCTGTCACGCTTTCAGTCAAAGCTTTCTTTTTGGACTGAGGTTATGTGATAACTAACGACAAACTATTTTGCAATTCCAAGTATTTATTTATGTTTTTGGTTTGACCATACAATATTATTTAACCTACCCAAAGCACTTTGGTCAGCCTTTGTAAAGATGTAATAAAAAGTTGACATAAAATTGGCTTCATTGCAGAAGCATAATTTTACACTACAAAATCCAACCTTCAAAGTCCATTGAGGCCAAAAATAAAATAAAATAAGTCCTATAGATTTTTTAAAAAATTATTAAAATGACTAGCTTTACCATATTTGTAGCACTTACTTTTAAAAATGTTATTTAACTGTGTTATATTTGACAAAGATAGCGCACAGAGGGATCTGGATTTTTGACCTTTCTTCTTTGCTCAATCTTTAGTGCGTCCAGAGTTCTGGATCCTCTCTGATGTCTCCTTCTAGGCAGCTCAGTTTGGGTTTTAGGTCTTAAAACATGAAAGACGGTTAATTTTGTTTCCACCTGGAATATTTGTTTTCTGAAAGTTCATTATTAGTCTCATAAGAGTAAATCAAACAGTTCAAACAGTTCCAGAGGGGTTTAGCACCCCCACATTTTTGCATTGTTGTTAGTAGGATCAAAAAGTAAAAAAAAAAATTTTCTATTTGTTTTTCCTGACATGCCTCCGAAACAGTTTCCGTGGGTTATACATGGCTGGTTATGAAGATTTGTTGATGTCAAGATGTCGCTAATTTTTTTCCTACCTGCCCTCCAATCCTCAGTGATGTTAAAATAAACTTGGTCCTGAAAACCCTTTACATTGTCTAAACATGCTGCAAATAAATATAAAACCAAACATTGTTTTTATTGTTAGACTACTGTGAAACCATACAATTTTCCGTTTATTTTTCAGCCCCTGCAGCATCATCACTGTCTCAGAGAGGATGATCTCACACACATCCTAAATTTCTGACCTGCTACGAGCCTCGGTTTAATATTTCCAAACTCGCAACTTGATAAACTGGAGAAGAGCCACAGATTCTGACACATGCAGATGCTCCAGCATCAAATTAATATCTTTTACAAAGACTTTTTTTGGCCACTGTTCTGCAGGTTTGATGAATATTTTAGCACTTGCTGCAATTAACAACAAGAAAGTCAAGAAAGTTGCCAAACTGAGAATAATTTACCATCTTGTAAACATATGAAAGAATTGGATAAAATAAATGGTGTATCTTTTTACAGGCTAAGGGGAATAAGAAAAAAAACTTAGGTTTTAACATAAAGTACAATAGTGTGAAAAATAATTGGTCCTCAAACAGACTTCTTCTGTTTTTATGTTTTGTGACACTTAAAAGTTTCAGATCATCAAAGAAATTTTAATATCAAGTTAATCTGGGATATTACAAACAGCAGCATCTAAATGATTATGTCATTTATTAAGAGAGAACAAACTATCCAACCTGATCCTCTAATTGTTCCTGAAAACTAATACCTGGATTTTTCACTCTGATTAACAACTACTATCAAAACCTTGCTACTAGCAATGAGTCTTCTGCATATCAACTCACTGTTCCTTGGAGAATAGTTTAAATGTAGCTATCTTTGAGTCTTCAGGCCTGAACAGCTTATTTAAAGTCAAAATATTGTTTTCAGTCAATGTGAGACAGCCCTTTAGCCTTCTTTTTGATCCAGATGATTTTTGCTTTACTATTCATCCACAGATGTCATCTCTCCCAAGTGTCTTTCTTAGTGAAGAGTCACAAACCTGGACCTTAATAGACACAAGCGAGGCCTGCAGACACATGTCTGTGTTCCTCCCTGGATCGGTAGTCGGTTTACTCTTGGAGTCATTTTTCTAAGCCAACGACTGGGAAGGTTGAGCACCGCAGCTCCACGTTTTCTGTGTTTGTGGGTAAAGCCTCTCGCTGCAGTCCACTGGAGTCCCATAGCATTAAAATGCATGACTTTGTAACTCTTCCCAGACGGACAGATGCCAGGGATTCCACCTCTCAGATGTTCTTACATTTCTGTAGATGGGGTCACGGTGTGTTGCTTTTTGACACCTGTTGGCCTACTTCGTGTTGTGCGACAGGCTCTGATTCTAAAGGTTTGCCAGTAATCAGCCTAGTGAAACTAAACAGAGTTACTATTGGTTGATCACTTTTTGTGTTGGTTTGGATCACTTTTTTTTCCCCTTTAATAAAAATAATCTTTTTTTTTTAATAACTTTTAGTGACTTAACAGGAAATTCATTTTCTGTCTGGAATGTGCTTTGCCTCGTTGCAGATGAAGACGTCTGACCCCACGCAGCGACACTCCTGACTCCTCCGGCTGCAGCATAATCCACGGAGGCAAAGCCACATCAGCGCTCAGCTGATTGTTTTGCGCCCGACTCTTTGCCTTCTGAGTCACTTCCGTGTTGCACCTGCGTCTGTGTCCAGCCAGGCAGGCCGCGCGGTGGCGAGCCGGGATGGAGCGATTGAGATATAGAGCATTAGTTGGTGTCACGAGTAAATTAGAGGCCAGATCTGTTTTCTAATCAGAGCACAAGCACCGTGTTAGAGGAATTAGGGCGACAGCTGCTGGGAGCTTTTTATTCCTCTCTCTCTCTCTCTCTCTCTCAGCCAGAGACAGGCAGACCCCAGCTCAGGGACCCCCTCTTTACCGCAGCCACCTGTCAACGCCGGTGTGTTGCGCGTGCACGACCGCATCGTCCACGCGCTCTCCACGACACGCACGCTCACACACATGCACACGGGAGCGCGCATCCGCCGTGCAGTGCCGCGCCAGCTTGCACACATGCTTGCACACGCAAGGCAGGCCGTCTGGTACGCTGACCTCCCTCCGCCCGCCGCCGAAATCAATGACGGCGCAGGTTCCGCGCGCGCGCGCGCGCACGCCCGCTCACGCACGCACGCACAGCCGCTCGTGGCGTGTTTATGTTTTCCGACAAGTGTGAAGGGCCCTTATGAGATATCGGATTTAGATAAGGTGGAGTGGTTGGTGGGCGGCTGTGCATATGTCTGTTTACTATGGATCCTTGGAAGGTGCCTCGATGCAGCACAACAGATTCATTCGCAACATCAGCTCTGCACGCACGAGACGTCAAGGATCTGACTGTGGTTCTAACAGAAGGGAGGGAAGAATAACGAACCTTTTCTGTAAAAAAAAAAAAAAAGACAATAATCCCCAAATGTCTTTCAGTCTGATGGGCAATGATGATGAAAGACGATGGTGTTTTTAAACTAAGCATGATTGATGGCGCTGGAGGATGACTAAATAGGACGTCGTGAGCAACTTGCTCGGATTCTGCAGCTGACATGTCTTGTGCCTGGGCAGGAGTGTGGGAGGGTGAGAGGTGTAGGAGGCTTTGAGATTCACACCGTGTCAAGCTCCAGCCTTGGGAACAACACCCAGTTCTTTTACTTACTTACTTATTTTTCAGGTCCTCTGAATCTGTGGAGACGGTCGGATAATTCTGCTGTGAATTCGGTCTGACGGAGCTGGTAGTTCAGGCGGTGGTGCCAGAATGTGAGGTAGAACTTTAACCCTGGTGCCCCTAAATAAAATCCTTCATCATCAGTTTTGCTTTTATTAGTCACCTAATTATTCTGATTAATGACTGGAGGTGAAGGCCCAAGGTGACTTTGGAGGAGCTGCAGAGATCTAAAGCTCTGTTGGGAGAATCTGTTGACAGCTGCTGCAGCAGGGTGATTTTGAACTAGGCAAAAATGTGTGTGCAGGTCCCTATTTGTGATTATTGGACTAAGTGTTTATGTAAACACCTTGTATGTGATGGAGTTTGTAGGGTAGACTGCCGTTTATTTTTATTCTTGTTTTTACCCGTTTATTTTAGTTAGGGAGGTTAGTGACTATCATTTTCCTGTAATTGTTTTGAAAATGTAAGGCAGATTAATATCTCATTTAGTTTTCTCTGCTTTGTTGTTTTGGCATGAATCTCAGATCCTTCTAAGTGTTGAAATCTGTAATGTAACTTCATATCGTTTAGATAAATGATTGTAAAATTGCATAGCTGTATTTTGTGGCTGCTGACTAGGATGAATCACCTTCACGAACTGGCCATCCATAGACTGGCCTGCACAACAACTCAACAAATCCAGCTGTGATGGATGACTGACGAGAGGAAAAACATTGTTAAACAGAAAAATAAGTCCTGTTTGCGTTTTAAGACAATTCTCAGAGTATTTTTAGCTGAAAACCCATATTGCACATCAACCTGATCCCACCATTTCCTAGGTAAGACATGATCGTGGTGGCATGTTGCTAAAAAGATGCTTTTCTTTATAGCAACAGTTTACATTTAGAAAAATTGTTAGAGTATGTAAAAGACTTCAGACTGAGACACAGCATGGATCCATGTTCCACTCCAAGCATGCAGCCACAGGCACATTTGGACAGTTTAGATTAAAGCATAATTATGTGTTAGAAGGGTCTAGTCAAAGTTCTGGCCTAAATCAAGTAGAGAATAAGTAGCAAGGCAAAGATGACATGGCTTTGATTCACAAAGCTGGTAGATGTTCTCTAAAGACTTGCAACTGCAGAGAAAAGCTGTGGTGCAAACTGTTGACTTCAGATTTACATTTTCAGATTTTTATTGTTATATATATTTATAATTTTGTTTTGTTTTTAACTGTTGGAAACAAAACAGATACTACTAAATTAAAGTTAAAGTATGTGGAAAACTAAGACCATTCAAAACTTTGAAACAATGCAGGTTACATGAAAGCTTAGAACTTAATTGTGATGAACTTTCAATTATGCGAGATGCAAACATCAGTGGCAGATTTAGTTATCATTTTGGTTATATATTTATTCTTATTTGTATTGAGTGGGACATTTTACTGCTTTAATCAAGCATATACACAAAAAGTATTTATTTCTCAACTGAGTTTTTTTCTTTGTCCACATTTTCTTATTACAGAATATTTACTGTACCTTTTGAGACATGATGCAAACATCTCTGCTTCTTTGCTGCAGCTGTTTTTATGTAAACCCTGAGTGAATGCTTTCTTAAATCAATGACATTTTAAAAATTGCAGTACTTATAACATGCATCATTGCTATTTTCCCCTGCCGCAGTTTCACGTGCTGAACATTTTATTTCTTTCCCAGAAGTGTCATCTTCTAGACACCTTCTTCAGTTTTTATCTAGCAGGTCGACAGCTATTATTGAATCTTAAATGAAAGAAAAACGATTTAATCTTAAAATGATCGAGCAATTGTTGGAAGCCTAGTGTGCAAAATGCAAAGCATTTTCAGAATCATTCTGGATTGTATGTTCCCAAAAATAACATCACACCACAACCGTTGCCACACACTAAAGCCCAGAAGATATTCAGCAAAAATATATTATCTCTGACTGACTTATAGCTAGTACAGTGAACCAGTCCAACAGTAAAAATCAGTTGTTGTTGTTTTTGTCCATTTGTGGGAAGTTTAAGTGACATTCTTGTGGCTTTGGAAGGTAATTTGCTCTCGTCTGAAAGTCTGAAAGCAAAATAGCTCACACATCTTAACCTGTGCACACACTGGCCTCCTCTTTCTCTTGCACATCCCACACATGTGTGCCACCACACAGTGTCATAAATAGACAGACAGTGCCAATCGGAGGCCTGGACCGGTGCCAGCTCTGCAGCAGCTCTGTAGTTAAATTATTAACACCAACTGGGAGGGAGACAAAGAGAGGAGCAGATCGGGCGGCTCGGCAGAGAGGAGAACAGAGAAGTTGAACCAAGACGAGATTATCGCTAGATGTGCTTATAGGAGGAGGAAGAAAATAAGCATCCGTCCAAAATTTCGATTATTTTTAACAGCAAAGTGGGAGATTTTGGGTTGAATTTAGAATGCCGGTGAACACCAATCCTGAACGCTGGTGTTCAGCAGAGCAAGGCGGAGGGGAGGAGAGACGGAGAGAGACATGGAGATGTTGGTTCTGATCCAGAGAGTTAATGTTGCGCTCATTGATGGATAGAGTGCCAGGAATGAGGCTCCATGCTCACACAAGATGGATGGAGCGCCGCTCCTTCTCGCTGCCTCCTAGAGTTTGATGTCTAATCTTTTTTAGCTCGCTCCTCCAAAGCTAAACACTGATCAGAGAGCTTTGCCACAAGAGACGCCGTCAGATCCCAAAAGACTGTGGCAGTTTAACCAAAAACAGGTTTCATGATTTGTTATCCAATCTTCATCTCCCCCCCTCTAATTTGACTTGCGTTCAAGAATGATCAAATACGGAAGAGAGAAAAATAAAGCGTGGAGCAAAAGAAGATTCAGTTATTTAAAAATTTGCAAACACATTTGTTTCTGACGCGTGAAGAGTGCAAAACAGACGCTTCAAAACGAAGGTTTTGCGTTTGGTAATTGGTGAATCTGCATGTTGCTAAAATATGAAGCACCAAGTGTTTTGCAGTGGGCCTCAACACATTCATGCACAAAAACAAACATTGTTTTAAATCACATGCAGAAAAGAAAACCTTGTCTACTTTGTCTAAGAGGCCCCCACCTCCTCCACAACACACACACACACACACACACATACACACACACACACGCATACATGCAAGCTTTTTCCCGGTTTCCTCCTTTATGGCAGGGGCATCAGGGGGTGAAGTGATCTGTGCGAAAGCCTCCTGTTCTATGCGCCGCACGGCTGAGGAAGAAGGGGATTGTGGGTAGCTGCTGTCTGCAGGGGTGGTGGTGGGGTGGCGGAGTTAGCGTCGAGAAGAGGGGTGGATGGGTTGCCGGGGCGGGAGGCAGCAGATGGCGTGCCACACTGTGAGGGCCGTCGGCTGGCATCCAGAGGAAGAGCGAGGGAGGGGACGACGGGGCGGTTGGGGGGGAAGATGAAGATGGAGGGAGGGGACGGTACGGGGATTGGAGGGGCACTGCTCCCAAAGCGCCAGCAGGCATCAGGAGAGAGAGAGAGACAGAGGTGAGGGGCTTTGGTGGGAGACAGGCTGGTAGACAGGCATGCTGGAGGGAACCCACAGATTCTGAGATTAGAGTTTAAGCAGGGCTTGGGAGCTGGGTTTCATTGCTAATTGCATCCACTGAAGAAGAACCGAATCAACAGATTTGCCACCGAACCCTAATTTGCTGGCGACTTTTGACCTTTTCCGCTTCCGCACAGCGTCGCCCCAGCGCACAGCGCCGAGGGATCCGCACAGCGGGCCAAGCAGAGGTCCCCGACTGGCACATTGTTGTGGCGGGATCGCCACGGCTGTAGCGTGAGGTTGGCATGCGGAGGGCATCGACTTGGCATATGTACTGTGACGAGTTGACACGGGGGTCTGTTCGGATGTGACACAAGTTTGGCAGACTTGGCACCAAGGTGGCACAAGACTGGCGGCGGGTTAGTGAGGAGTGCCGAACGGTTAGTGTCTGTCAGAGAGGTCACTGCTGCTGCAGCTTGACTTGGGAGCTTCACATAACTTATTGCGACACAGGCAGAAACGTCGCCACGCGAGGCCTCGTTCTAAACTTCTCAGAAATACTTCTCAGTCGTATAGTCAGTTGTTAAATGAGAGGAATATCATACAAGAAATAGGTTTACAAAAGAAATCTGAAAATGCGGCCTCCATCGAGTCAATGCACCACAGAATCCTCTTTTTCTGTTGCTACGGTTGCAAGCAGAGGTATAAAAAAAAGCAATTCAGTAAAGATAATGCTACTTTAGAGAAATTTTACTCAAATTAAGATTTAAAAATCTAAGAAACAGAGGTCTATAAACCTTAACTTGTCTTAGATGAATAGTAAAAGGCAGTAATATTGTATTTTACACAGCACTGATGAAGCAAAGTTAGTCCCAACCAATATTAATTTGACATCTATTCATTTTAAACATCTGTTTATGCTTACAGGGTTTCATGGAGGCTGATGTCAACCTCCATGAAAAAACACAACGATTGAAACAGCTGTAAAACTTCTGCTTTTCGTTGTGTTCTCTCTCTCATGCTGCATGAAATTATTGTTTCTCCACATATATCCAATGTGTTTGGTGCCGTTTGTTTAATAACTCTCTCTAATGAACCTCTGTCACCCTTATAGTGCAGTATTTTCATTGTGATTAGACACATTTGGACTATATCAATATGGTGACTTTTTAAAATTTTTATATATACACATATATATAAAAAAATCGAAAACCACATGTCCTTTTTATCACACTTCACATTAAGGAATTACTTTGTGTTGTACCAAATCCCTCCGAAACACATTGACGTTTGTGGATGGAATGTGGCAAAATGTGGAAAGGTATATACTTTTGCATGACACCAAATAAAATCTGTTTCATCTCCAACGAAGTCAAGAATCATGAAATATAAATGCTAAAGAGGGATTCCGTTCACAGTCTTTGAGAAAATGTACTTTCCACTCCTGTTTACTGACCTCAAAGCTGTTGACGCTTTGAAAGTCTCACTCAGGAGATGGCACACAAGACGTAAATATTTCATTCCAAAAATCTTCTGTCGTTTGGTGCTCACACATGCACATTGCATGGTAACGTTAACCCACATCTTGTAATGTTTTTGTGTGTTTAGGAGTCTTAAATCGATGGAGATTTGCTTAGTTAGGAGGCTACACCCTCCAAACTAACACACACACACTTTTGCTTTACTTTCAGAACACATACCAGCAGTTTTGGGCCCAATTGGGTGACATGCATTGTGATTTTTGATCAAAAGCTTTGAAATTGAATTGTAATTTAGGTCACAATCCAGTGCGCCAAGGGGGCGTCGCAGGTGAACCGATCTCCCTTTGTATTCACTGTGAGAAAACCTCGCAATACCTGCAAAGTGCTGTTGAAAATGAAATCTCCCTCTTCCTCCCTAATTAAGGTGCGGGTAACAACCAGCACCTTCAGCAGAACATGCACATATGCAGGCAGACGCAAACACAGCAGCAGACGTACGTACTCTGAGGCATCCGCGCACACAAACATGCACCAACACGAACACGTCGAAATCACAACCCGCTGCTGCTGTAGCACAGAGAAGGGCTGAACAGATGTTGAGGAATTTAAGATGCAAAGGGGAACTGGGACTCCCCCTCCCCACCTCTACACACACACACACACACACACACACCCTGTGCTCCACCTTAGCGTGCCCCCACCCTATATCCACCCACACAACCAGCTTTACACTCCAACAAACACACAAAAACCCCTACATGTATAACCAACAAACGTATGATCTGCCGTGTCTCTTTTGATGCGGTACGTACGGACGGTCACGCATAACTTGCACGTTTACGCACAAGCGCGTGCACAAAAGGAGACACAAACACACATGTGCGCATGCATCGTGGTCCACATCCCCCCTCCGGGCTGCCCCCCCCCTCAGAAGGGGCACCATGTGGCCCTCCAGTCCCTCTGGCACCAGACCGCGGCTCTGCCAGCGTCGCATTGTCCTCGGCCCGCTGGAGAGCACGTGCCCAAACCGCGGACCCGCTCGCCGCCTTTTCCTCTTGTTTACCGAACCCGAACTGAGATGGATGTCGTTTGCTTGCTTTAGGTCTCCGAAGTGCACCGAAAGTCGAGATGAATGAGGCTGTGTGTGTGTGTGTGTGTGTGTGTGTGTGTGTGTGTGTGTGTGTGTGTGTGTGTGTGTGTGTGTGTGTGTGTG
>CAEGAF010081404.1:0-15775 GCA_903067075.1 Micropoecilia bifurca | reverse complement strand
CCGACTTTGTGCAATGAGCTTTTCTCCGCTGCTCACGAAGAATGATGTGTTTATTGCTCTTTTAATTCTGCATAATACTTAGTAAAAGCGGGATAAGGGGAGACGGGTGTAAGGGTTAATATTTGCAGTGAAAATAGTTGATAAAACTTCCAAGTAGTTTTGCGCTTACGTCACTATGACGTCACCGCGACTAGTCGGCATCGACTCGACTATTATCACGATGTAGTCGACCTTAAAAAATATGTAGTCGTTCAACCCCTATTAGCGACTGCATCGGGTAATAAAATATGAGTGAAAGTTTTCCTTGACAGAAACAAAAAAAATACATAAATATTAAATAGTCATGCCTTGACAAAATATAACACCTGTTATTAATGTATTTAAGGACAACGTACATTTTTCAAACAAATTTATGACATTTTAAGGCCTTAATTATCAATACATACATTTATGATTTCTTAAGACTTTTTAAAGGATGTCTGGACAACCTGGTTGACCTCTTATTAAAGGTTAAAAGGTTACATTTAAAATATTTATATTCAACCTGTGTTTTTCCACTTGGTCCTTATTTTAAATAGGTAACCCATAAAAAAAGCTAATTGATTTGAAGCACTTATTGGTGACCCTTTTTTTTTTTTCACAACCAATCACCTAGCCCCAGAGATAAAGCCATCCTTTTTCTGTGAAAACCTGCTCTTGCCAATTGCCTGATTAATCTCCTGGTGCCACAAACAGGAGGGCTGGTGCCATGGTGCCATGCCGCACACCGACACACTGGGTCTCTTTGTACGGCGAACCCATTTCAAGCAGGAGCTGCAGGAGCACTTACACTTGGGTGAATATGGCACAGAGGCGGGAAGAGGAGGAGGAGTGAAGGAGTGCTGGGCTGCTGTTTGCATATGTACCACTCTGCTTCCACTCCGTCACATGGACGGACTGCGTGGAAACAAAACAAAAAAAATGTTTAAAGTACAAATGCATCTTAAAAATCCGCCGCATCACTCGCCGGTGGAGCACACGCATTTTGTCCCGCCTTTGCGACAGTTAATAAACGTGAGGCGAACGCAGACAACACGAGGAGAGCACATCCATCCACCATTGTGTTGCTTTTCATTTCGCTTAAGAAACACGATCAGTGGCGATGATGATGAGGAGGAGGAAAACTGGGGAAAGCACCGAGAGGCAACATTCAATCTAGGAAAGATAACAAAGGGGCAAACGAAAGACGGCTACGGATGGCAGGATGCCCCTGGGGGCAACTGTGAGGTTATTATGGTGGGAAGGGCAGCTGAGCTGTTGTGTGGGGCAATTACAGAGTGAAAGAGTGGGCTGACGGGTGGGGTGGGGTGGGGAGGGCAGTAGAGGCGAATCGAGACATGGCTGCATTAAAAAACATAAAGCTGACCCAGACGAGGTTTGAGTCGTCAACTGACCGCCATGCGGTTGTCCTCATGGAAACCCCGTCTGTACAAACCGCCTGCATGTCATCACCAGAATCTCAAATTATTGTAATGCTGAACTTTACTTTGCGCTGGTTTTGGAGACTTTCACTGGCAGATGCGTTTGTCTGGTTGTTGGACGACAAGCGAATGAATCATCTGTTGTTCTCATCCGGAGCTGCAGCAGACACTGTGGCAAATACATCAGCCGTGTCTGTAATCCTTAACGTCACTCCGCTGTGGAAAGTCCTGCCTGGAAACCACACGGCGTCCAGCGGTGGTCCAACTACAGGAGAAAGGTTGGGGCCACGGAGGGAAGTCAGATGGAGGCTGCAGCCTCACGGATATCGTGTTAACAAGATAACGGGAGCAGAGAGGATTTTACGAGGCACACCGAGACTCTCGGAGTCTTAAAGAAAGAACTCAGAGTCCTTGGATGTTTCCCCATTCCGGTCCGTGTAACAGCTACAAACTTTAACCTATTCTGGTCTGATTTTGGGTGATCAAAAGCAGTAGCGGATAGCTTTGTGGGTTATTTTACAAGTAAAAATGGTAAAATGCACCATTTATTTGCAATTTGTTCCTACTAGTCAGGACAATGCAAAGTCTATTAATCACCTCAAGTATAATGGCTTCAACCCTCTACTACACTGCAAAAAACACAATCTTACCTAAATGTTTCTTCTAATTTCTTGTGCAAATATTTTATTAAACTTGAATTAAGACAAAAATAACTTAAAAGGAACTTTTCAGAAAGACACAAGCTTCAGGTTTATCTGATGTATTCCCTGTGTTTAGCTCCATTCATCATCTTCAAACTGTTTTCCTGCTCCAGGGCTGCAGAAGGTTTTACCAACTCAAATTTAAGACTCTTTAAAGACCCTTTTAAGACGATAATGAATGGAATTTAAGATCTATATCTCCATAGAAATGTACAAACACTGACCAGGCGAGTGGCAACAAAATTGCACTTACCCAATCAATGCAAAAACCAACAACAAAAAACAAGTTAGCTGCCAGGTATTTAGCAGAAGCCTCAATTGTCTTGAGTCACAAAACACAATGAAGATCATAAATCATGAAATTATAAAAGAAGTTTGAGTCAGTGAAGCACATCAAATCACAATCCCTCCACTGTTGGCCCTGACTATGCATCCATACAACCATTGCAGATAACGTGACACAAAAAAGATGTTGCTATTAGTTTTGCATTCTTTAATTAACCTCCTTCTTGTTATGATTTTATGACAATAAAACGTTCCATAAACGGTGGATGTAACGTTATTCTTCTGTGCATGCGGATCCCGTTCAGTTCGCGGTAACATGAGCAACCATGCAAAACAATAAAATAAATATCGGAATTGAGCATAAACACCTGCTATGTAGACGCAGCCCAAGTTACGTACAAATTAGTGACTTCTGAAGGCAAATGCTTTCCATTGATTTTAGGGGAAATGTTAACAGAACTTGTTAACTCTCAAAGGATAAACACTCCGGAGCTGCTGTTGTGATGACAGCCCCATTTGCCATCGTCTCTTGAAACATTACACATCACCTTGTAAAGCAACAACAATAGCCGGTGAAAGCAGAAGGCAACTTAAGCTCTGTGGTGTGAGATTGGACATTGGGGCGCGGCCAGGCGTTGCGGCCAGGCGTCCCTGCCAGGCGTCCCGGCCCCTCGCAGACGGCCTCACTCTGCTGCCAAGCCCTGCGGCCTCCGGCGCTTTCATTGCAGCAGGTGTCTGCGCCACGCATTCTTTACATAAGCCCTTGTCAAACATGGCGAGCAGAATGCAGGGGCTGTCACAGCTGCACAACAATAGGAGTCAAACTACGGCAGCCGGAGTCAAGGTAACGGTTCCCGCAAAGTCAGAGGCAAAACTAGAGCAAAGCAGACGGAGCAAATCAAGTTTATAACAAGCAATTTAGAGAAGCTAAAGTGAATGGACGTTGTGATTTACTGTCTCAAGGTCATCGTGAGGCGACAAGCTACAAGAACGCTTTACTTTATGGTTGTTAAAGCCCCATATGGTCATTTTAATAAACACAGGATAGATTATGAATGAACCAGCTGCATATACAGAGAAACACTGCAATTTCGACATTTTTATTTGTTCAAATTTTATGGATTTCAGCTACACAACTCTGAACTGGGAAGGATAATGCATGCACACAATAACTAATTGCAGGTATTTATAAGGGTTTTTGTTAGTTTGTTTTTGCTTGTGCAAAAGAACTTCATGCCCCGACTCTGTCTGTAATAAAAGCAATGGATTTAACTGGAAGCATAAAATCTTACAAAGTGTTGCTGTCTAGTTTCTAATGCAAATATGTTAGTAAACTTGAAATAAGATGGGAAAAAAGTAACTTTTCAGCAAGATATAGGGGCTTGTTTTAAGTTATTAAATATTTTATATTGATAAAAAAGTCAACATTAAAGATAACTTTAATATATTTAGTAGTAAAGATATTAAAGACTTTATGAGTGAATTTTATGAGCCATTTTTCCCATAAATTAAATAACATGGGAAAAGTTAGTTTTGCCCTATTTTTAGTGTACTAAGATATTTGCACTAGAAACTAGACAGAAAATACTTGGGGAGATGTTGTGTTTTTCAGTGTGGCCCCTGAAATGAATTACTGCTCAGGCCCTGATTCAACTGATTACTATTGGAAATAAATAAGTTATGTAGAGAAACAAAGACTGATTTAGCAATTAATCTCCAGATTGCAATCATATAAAAAATCCTGACTGATACTGTATAAGATCAGAGTTTAGTACAATGTCAAGATGTTAAAATATACAGAGAAACAGGAAAATAAAACTCAGCACACATTATTGAGTCAATTGACATCTAAGCTACATAAAGTAAAAGCCAAAGGAAAACAATGGATCTTGCAAAGCCTTAGAATTTCTCGCCATTCCTCCACTTAAGTTGGGATGTCTGACACGAGCAAAAATCTTCTAAATATTAGCAAAGACAGTGCTAGAAGAAAGAGTAATGGAAATTGTGGATTTTTTCTTCACAGTTCCACAATCTCATTTACTCTTAAAAGTCTTTAAAAAAAGTTACATTTCTTCATGAGATGTTTAACCAAAAACATTTAGGCCAATTTAATGACCAGCAAAATCTTAACACGTGTTCCCATGATTTACTGCTCAGGGTCAAATGTCTTTCAGTGAGGATCTGTTTTCCTGTTCAGACTGCCGAGCTCACATTTCCTGGCATTAGACACCGGCGTTAGGGAATCTGTGCTTATAACTCTTAAAAAAGAAAAAAGGTGCAATTTCACACCTTTGGCGTGCAAAACAGATACACTGTAATTAAGCAGTTTCTAATACTTTTCCTTCCGTTACCAATGGCTTTCATGGTTTTATTTGTTGGAAGATTTTTTTCACACTTGTTTTAGCTATTGAAGTAAAAAATAAAAAATAAAAAAGGGACTCCTGTGTCAATATTTAGCACATTTAATTCTTCAAAAGTAATGAGGAATTGGCCGATCTGACCAAAACACAGGAAATCGGTGCAGCCCCACGATCAGTTCCAAGTTTAAATCGAGCTGTATATTGTTTCCCCCAAACACAACATATCAACAATAATTGGTGAAGATGTTTTGTTTGCTGGATTTGTTTTCAATCTAAGGTCTCTACAAAGCCTGAAACATCTTAGCTAAAGCCAACAGCTGGATCAAGAACCTCTAGATAAAACATTTAGCGCCTCCTTTGAAGCCACTTCTTCTTGTGTTCGGATAAGGAGAGCTGCGACACCCAAAGAGCGCGGCGCAATAACGATTTCAGCAGACGAGGGCCGTGCTGATGAAAGGCGTCCTTAACCCCAACTCTGAGGCTGCTGAGAACCGTCGTCACCTGGCAGGGAGCCGAGCTAGAGAGCCGCAGAACCCGACAGGGTTTTTACCTATGATGTGATCCCGTTATTACAACGCAGTCAGGAAAATCTCTATGTGATGTAGATTTGCAAGATTTCAGTTTTGCACAACTCACAGTAATTGTCAGCAAAGTGACATCTGGACATCTACTTCCACTCAGCAGTAATGTATTCCAACAAAAAAATGGATTTTGTGCTTCATGGATATATGTTCTGTGATATTATGGTCCTTTTTTGGCTTTAAAGTAAAATGTATTCTGTTAGAGTGTCTCTGGGAAAAAACAAACAAAAAAAAACAGACTTGGACAGATTCCAGGTTAGCTTCGTCCCAATAACTAGCACTGTTCAGAATTTTGGAGCAGATTTCAGTTTTCTGTGAAGCTTTAACCTGCCGACAACATTTAATATGGACAAAACGACGAATGAGCATTAAAATGGCCTTCCTGCCATGAGTGGTCATAAATTATTTACATCGGGGGCTGAGGAGACGTCGAGTCCCGTGTGAGAGCAGTCGCTTTAAAACAGGGTTTTATTAATATTTTAAGACAAAGACAAAATGAGAAATTTAAACCTAAAGTATCCAATATACGCAAGTAGCATTGTTAGCATGATTATTAGCCCTCATCTTCCGTCTGTGATGAGGGCCAACATTTACAAATTGAGCATGTTTCATGACAGGCTGGAAGCATTGATTGACAGCAGAGAAATTAAGTGTGCTTCCTTTAGCCTTCTGTTTATGTATTGCAAGTCTTGCTCTCTCTCACCATCATGCAGCCTGAATTAAAACACACAGCACTGTAATAGAAGAATTTTTTTGTATCACGCCAGGTTGTATACAGTAACACACTTATTGGCATCAAATGTTTATAACTCAAACATGTTCAAAGCTTTTCTGTTAAATCATAGACTATAATGTGCCCAAGACACCACATGTGTAGTCACTCCAACACCTTGATTAGACGCCGCCATCTCCTTTCATGGCTAATATGCTAGCGCGGTGGCAGGAATGTGAATATATCTCCTGCAAGTGTTTACAGCCATTGCTGCCATGATTTTTAATAAAAAAATTTAAGGTTTTGTTGGCTCGAGTTGCCTTTATTTGAAAGTAGTTTGGTAGGAAAGGGAGTCGAACCTGTGACCACCGGCTCAAGGACTAAGGCCTCAATACGTTGGTTGTGCTTTGCTCCTGAATCACCACAGCCATGATTTTTAATGGCTTATCATGTGAACAAACCTATTTATGTGGGATTCTAATTTCTTTTATTTGAATGGAAACAACACAATGGCATAATTGTGTATTTTTTGACATTAGCAGAACATCAAAATTGTTTTACCCACTTTTGTAACGAAAATGCGATAATGACAATGAGAAGCTAACGACAATGAATATAGATGTTTCTTCATTGCTTGGCAACAACTTACACCTCAAAGAGCACCGTCGTCACCGCGTCTTGGTAGAACTCGGTGTGACCTGTCGCTGCGTAATTGGAAAACGTTGGGTTTTGGATCAAAACTAGACCTTAGTCTGCTTCTGGTCCACTGGTCATCCCTACCTGACAAACTCCATTGCTTAACCTAAAAAATTATTTTCTTGTCCCTCTTTTTTTGTTGAATTAATACCTCCTGTAGAAAAGTGGAAACTTAGAGTGAGAGTGAGATAGTGAGAGTAAGTCATTGTAGGATATGGGTGGGCGAGCAGAGCCAGGGGAGGAAGTGAAGTCAGAGTATGTGACGTGGGCGGTGAGGGGTTGGAGCTCTGGACAAAGGAGTGGGGAGCAATAAAAAAAAAAATCCATCCTTCACCAAGAGGTGAACTTTGCCTGATTCAAGAGAAAAATTATGTCAAATACAATGAAAAATTAAGAATAAAAGCAGCAACCTTAGAGCAGCTTCTGCTTTTCTCCACCTCCAAACTTAAAGACCCTGATGTGCCAAGATGAGCACTGCACACACGAATCCAAAGACAAAACCATTCATTCCCCTCTGGTCCCAGTTAGCCACTTCCTGTGTCTTCAGGACAAACAAATCTGAAAACAATAGGCAGCTAATTACGCCTGCAACCAATAACGACGTTCATTATCATTCAGTCTGCTAATTATTGGCTGCTTATTTTTCAGTTAGTCAGCTAATTGTTTTGGCAAGGAACAATTAGCCTTTCCTTAACAAAATCTGTTACTCAGTTCGAGCTCAGGAGGACGACTCATTTCAGTTAAGCTAAAAAGAAACACTGTCAAGTAGAAATGGTTGAAAGCTAGAAACAGTTGAAAACTAATTACAGAGCTTTCCAACATTTTGTCATGTTACGACCACGAGCCTCAGTGTGATTTTTTTTTTATTTGGTGTTTTACACAACAGTCCAACCAAGATGAAAAGCGGCGTTTTTTTGTTGGTGGAAGCTAAAAAACAAATTAACTGGATAAAAATACATGCCACTTTTAAAATTTATATTTGTGACATAGACTGCGACAGACTGTAAACAACACAGTCTGTCACATAAAACACATAAAACTCAGTCACCACCAGTCTCTTCTTTACGTGGCCTGTGTCTTAAAGAAACGCAATTCAAATGGGAATGTTTTTTCACCAACAGCATTATTTGCGTTTGTGGGGCTCTGATTGCTGACACACGATCACAGAGTGATACAGTTACCTAGAAAAAGAAGTAATAAGCAGGTTTTTCATAGTCATTTATCGTTGCAGCACCACAAAATATTGCAATAAACGTTTAAGCCCATATTGGATAGCACAGAAAGAATATTTCAAAACATGACTCAGAGCAAAACCAGAGCTGGACAGCTGCATACTGCAACATGAGGCCCAGATAGACAGACAGACAGACAGACGGACAGCGAGCGGACCACCAAGAAGAGCGCGAACAATGCCCATGGCGATGCCACAGATATTTTCCGCTCTGGGTTAGAGAACATAATGAGGCTGCAGTGCGACGGTGGACGTGCTCAGCTGCCCAGGACAAACCTCCCCTCATCTTCCTCCTCCTCCTCTTCCATAATCTGAGCCTCATTCAGACCTGGAGTTCATTATGAGGTGTAACGGAAACAATCACGAGCAATCAAAAAGAATTTACAGGACAATGTTTCAGTCCAAATCCTGCCAACACAGGAAACGGTCAAAAAGGCTGCGGTGGTTTGACTGAAGGTGAATCCTTTATTTATGGGAAAGTAGTGGAGATGGGAACTCGGATTGAAGTGTTTCAGTCTCTCAAGCTCATATTTTAATGTAATTAAATCCTAAAGATATTTTTGATGTTTGTTTCGTTTTAGAAAAACGCAATAAATCACAATCAAAATCTCTGCTAATGTCAGAATTCACACGCTGAAGCGTTTAAGCAAATTTGGGATTTATTTTATTTATTTATTTATTTTTTTTAGTCATATAGAAATGCATGAGACCGACGCTGTAATCAGGACGCTGGCCTGGCCTCCAGACACACACACACACACACGCAATTCCTGCAACATAATCCTCCGCTCCATTGTTTGCAAAGACCGACGACATGGCCAGGATATAGAAAAATGCATTTGTACAAAAACTTAAAAATCCACTACCATGATGTGTGAGAGGGGGAGAAGAAAAATAGATATTTCCATTGGATTGTTACAACTGAAATTTTCTAAAAAAGCAATGATTTCTTCACACAAATCCGGAAATAAATAAGAAATACTCAGCTACGTTTGAAGTTATTCGGCTATTGAGGAAAAAACAAAACCTTGTTTTCACTAAATTTGAGCTCATTTGGAGAAGCTGTAGCAAGTTTGTAAATCCCAGTTGTTGCAAAAAAAAAAAGAAGCAAGATAAGAGATGCAGCAAACAATCAGCTAGAATCTGGGATCTGATTTTCAACTGATCAGCTCAGACTGATGAGCTGCAGGTCAAATACTGAAAATAAAAACATGAAATACTGTAATTCCTTCCTCATGTGGGTCATAACTAGAAACTTACTTCCATTTTTCATCTAAAAACAGCATGTAGTGCAGTACATGTTTTCTGGGAATTTAATAAAAACACCACAAAGGTTAGCAACATACACTTTGATGCATAGACTCTGTTATTTTATTTCTCTCTAGCATGCAGCACATTTGTCTTTCATAAGTTTTTGTCCCTAGAATTAGAAATAAAATGAATAAAATTAGAGTTTGTCAAAATGGACATCAGTGGGTCAGACCCCCACAAAAGCCAGACAAAAGATTTCCTGCCAGGAAAATAAACTAACTGGTGTATTTTTTAATATATATATATCCATCTATATAAAAATAGCATTTTTAAACAAGAAAAAGTGCCTTCAAATTGATTCAAATCCCCCAAACGTCTTTTTTTTTTTTTTTTGAAAACACACAAAAAGCTGAAAATACTATATTGGCAGCGTTTTAGGCCTTTGGCTAGACGCAGCAACCTAAACTGAATGGACAAATAATAAAAACAGGCATTAAATTGCCATAATCTTTCTCTAATTTGACGTTTCTCCAGCCTGTCTCTGGGTAAAATCATTAGTGTGTGGAAAGCGGAAAGCCAGAAGGAAGTCCAATGTGTTTCCCCTCCTAATAATAACTCAGGAATGTCTGCAGCAGCACATTTACCTCCAGATAGAACTGGGTGAATTAAAATCTGGCTTTTTCCAGCAGACGTAATTATCAACAGCCTGATTTATTAAGAATAATTCAAATAAAGTTATTAACAATGGCATCATACTTTAATTCCCTGATTTAGATCCTGTGAAATGAATTAGTCTCAGCCCAGAATAGACTCGGTGTTTTTAACTCATTTGAGTTTATCTCGTCTACTACTGATAATCTGCAGTTATCATGACAGATTATTGGCTAATTAAAAGCAGATTGGCTTGTTTAGAAGAATCAAACTAAACTCCAGATGTGCATAAAGACAGCGAGGGGGGAAAAAAAAGTATAGGTGTTTTGTTTCCAGTGGCTTCCAGGTCACTTGTAACCAGGGACTGACCCGCCAGGCTGGGCTGCCCTTCATCACCGCCTGGCTTCTCTCCTCTCCTCTCTCTCTTACCTTTTTGTGTCTGTCTTTGAAAGGTAACGCAGGCCACGGCATCTCCTGCAAAAAGTCCTGCCAGTGTTTCTGGTCCTGGTCGGACGACACGAAGACGACTTCCAGCTTGTCCTTATGCTCGGACGCCTTTTTGAAGCGGCTGTAAAACTCGGCCAGGCTGCCGTTGAACTGCTTGCACGGGGCGTTCAGGCTGCAGCCGAAGAAGAGCCCGACCAGGGAGAGCCTCGCGCCCAGAGACTGCACGTCCACCTCGGCTTTCTCGCTGTTGACGAGCCGCTCCCCGAGCAGACTCACCAGAAACTCCGACATCGCGGCTCGACACGGTCCGAGAACAAGCAGCCACACGCAGGCACAGCCGTGGCCTCCCCCCACCCGCCCCTCCGTCTCCCCCGCTCCCTCTTCAGCCGAGGCTGCTGCACATGTAACCGCGGCGTGTGTTCGGGGCGACACCCAGCACTTTCCTTCCACCTCCACCGAGAGCCGAGGGGTTTGTGAGGCGGTGAGGGAGGCGCCGAGCCCCGGAGAGAAGGACAGAGGCGTTGCGGTTGTGTGGGCTTCGCCGCGGCTCTGCTCGTCCGTCCGCTCTGAGCGCTGTGCAGGAATGCGCCTCGCTTAAATCTCCCCGACTGCGACCGAGATGACTCCCAGTTAGCATGAAATCTCCCGTTTACGCCGGTTGTCGCTAAATAAGAGTTCACTTCTCCTGCATGTCATATGAGGGTGTAAATGCAGTAATGCCTCAAAATGAGGCTAAAATTAGACTTTATTTTGTTTTTAATGTTTTTATTCTCAACTCTTGTTTTTAATATTTCCACTTACGCGAATGTTCTGTATCGTCACAAACGCACACGCGCATATTTGTTACAGGAAATTACTGTATTGATCTAATAAGTTTTAATTTATATATACTGAGTGAATTTCATCAGATTTTTGTGAACGCTGGAGCGACTCAGCAACTTCTAAAAGTCTGCTGCCACCTAGCGGTCATTATAGGGAAACAACATGTGGCCGTGCCTTCTTTATTCAGTCGATACTTTAGGACAGGAGGTCAAACTCCAGTCCTTGGAGGGCTGCTGTCCTGCAGTTTTTAGATGTGCCACAGGTACAAAACACTGGAATGAAATGATTTAATTACCTCCTTCTTGTGTAGATAAGTTCCTCCTCCTTCCTAATGATCTAGTTATTTTATTCAGGTGTGTTGCCACGGAGGCACATCTTCAAGTTTCAGGGCAGTGACCCTCCAGGACTTTACCTGAAATTTACCTGTGCTTTTGGAGAACATCAAAAAAGCCTTTCGCGGTATGTTTCAGGGCCGGTCCAACACTTTTTGAGGCCTTAGCAGATTTTCATTTGGAGCCCCATTATACCAACATCTCAACACCAAATGCTTTATCATTCCTAAGCTACTTACTCTATGTAACATGTCTGCTATCATTAGCGCTGTTTGTAATGAGGTTACATCATAGCAGTGTTATTGCTAATGATTTTAACCCTACAGGAGTAGCAAACAAGAAAATATACTTGGATTTTGAAATGCAGAGTGATATTTAAGTGTTCCGTATTATTTTAACTTGAAAGTAACATCAGATGATACAACTCTAAATTTAGTGAACAATTTCATATTTCCCCATGAGTGGCTGCAGGAGGAATAGATTGACCTGTTACTTGTGCCACAGTCAAAAATAATAAAAAATGGTTTCCCATGTGTAATTAGGCCTGTCGCGATAAATCAATTAATTGTACGATAAACAAAACCATGGACCTCATTTTAATTATCGGCTTTATCGTTTCTTTTTCCTTTCTGTTCATGACACTGGATGAAAAAAGGCTGAGCTCTGGTGCTCTCCACTGACCCTCCCTTCCTCATTTCCTTTGAGCAATGTCCAGTGCACACTACACGAGTTGTCGGCCGACTGTCGGCCCATTTTCAAAACCCGAGACACATTAGCCCACAGAAATCCCAGGTATAACGGTTCGATCGGGTTCGTGTCATGTGCTGTCCAGCCACATGGGCACAAAATAATGGCTACAAGTCCAGTTAGCAAATTTTAAAACCAGGCATTAATCAATGCTTTACTAGAATCTACCTGTGATGCATGTGACTAGTCAGCAGTAAAGTTCTGACTGAGTGAAAATCATTATAACCTTTTTATGTCACATTAATGAAGAACAGCTGAAAACTTACCGGGTTTATTAACTGTGGTAGCAATTTGGCTCCAACTCCTCTGCTTGTCATTTCTATATTCTGTACACGAAATGTTGAAAACATTAATGTTTCCACATATCATCGCCGATGTACAGGATGATTGGTTAGAAAAATCACCAGGACAATCTTGGATCAGCCAATGATCCAAGATTGTCGTAAGGGGAAAATGGGGCGAAAAAATGATGTAGTTGGATGTGCCCAACTTCTCTATCTAAATCTAGTGATTAGGGGCAATATAGTATAAAGATTTCATAATCTGCACTCTTTTGGTTGAATGCATTTATTTCCACTTTGGTTTTATGTTGTTTAGTTTTTATTCAAGTACATTTTTTATTAATGGAGACTGTGAATCCATTTTATTTTGGTTTTTGATTGTTTTATTTATTTAGTTTATCAGTTCCAGTGTTATGTGTTCTTTTGAAAATAAAGTGTATCTATCTATGGCAGGAAATCACATGCATTAATAGTTATTTCCATTAAATCAGTGTCAAGACATCTTGAAAGAATATTATCGTGTATCGCAAAAATCCTTTAGACAATCGTCCAGCAAAATGTGTTATCGTGACAGGCCTATGTGTAATAGCATTTAATTTATATTATTCAATTTTATTTTGAATATATGTTTTTTTATACAATGGTCTATCATATGGAAATCTCAATAAAACTTTCTGATGACCTCTGAAGGAACAGTTGACAAGAGGAAGATGTGACAAATTGCAAATAATGCACAGTTAATTATTCAACATCAACAATTTTTTCATTTTATTTAAGTTCAATTGCAAGGCAATGGAGAAAAATGATCACAATATAAAATCTCTAGTTGCTTTTTGAATCAACAATTAGTGTGTGTGTATGTGTGTTTATACACAGTACTTTATTGACTGACTGCACAGCATAATCAAAGAAGAAATGGATCCTTCAAAACGACAGGTCTGGGAGCCGCATGTGACAGACTAGTTGATTTTGTAAAAACGCAGCTAGTGATGCTGCTGCACCAAGTTATATTGAGATCAGAACAGGGTGATTATTAAGTGCTTGAATGAAACAGTGTAAACGGTTGATTAGTAAAGAAATGTTGGCTCTTTCTGAGCCGGTTCAGTCTTCAGTGAACATCATTTTCACCAGATCTGGCTTGAAGCACTCGTCCTCCACCAGCTTCTGAGGCTGCAGCACAAAGATCAGTTAGCTTGTAGCACTGCTCTAATGGCAGATGGTATTTTTTTTAAATGTATTTATTTAAGAGAGCCTTTTTAACAACATTTGGTTTTTCAAAACATCTCTGCCGACTTTCACACCCAGACTCTAAGGAGTCATAACTGTAGATTCAAACATTAATTGAACGATGAACTACTTACTGTGCCGTATCGCAGCAGAGTAGGAACTCCAGTCAACTTCAGGGTTTTCTTGAAGTCGTTGTTTGGATCCTTCCAACTAAAGCACAAGGTAGACATTACAGCAGCAAACCGATTTCTCCAGTATTCAAAAAACAAACAGCAATATCAGCTCTATAGATTTAAAATAAAACAAAAGAAAAGCAATTTGGGGAGGGGATGTATTATTCAACTTTATTTTTAAAAAAATGCTTTTAACTTAAGATAAACAGCTCAGCACTGACCAAGCTGGATCTATCACAAGTCACAGACTATGAACTCAAACAGACATTGTTTAAATGTATGAAAAAAAGATCTAATTTTTCCAAATGAAACGTCATAAAGATAAACCCTCATCAAGTAAATCCAAATTGATGACGGTTTTTGCACATAATATAAATACTATACGTTTTCTGTTTAGTACCTAGTGTCCTTTTGACCTACTAGTCAGTAATTCTGCTGGTCAATAACAAATATTTGATCAATATTCCTCTTAAAAAGAAGAAGAAAGAAACTTACTACGATCTATCTCCAACTTGACAGTAAATAAAGACGGAGCCCTGAGGAAGATGAGTCAGCTCCCCCCTTACAATTGGTTCAGCTGGGGGGAAAAACAAGAAGTTTTTTTATTCTTTTATGCAAAATAAAAATAAATAATAGAAATCTTAATATTTTAGAGCAACAAATGACAAACATAATGCAGCCAGTCAAGCACAATGACATAAGCTGTATTTAAGTTACCTTTCACACAAACTGGACACCAGCTCTTTCCCTCAGCGTCTTTGTTGCCTGAAAAATACGCAAATATATCCTTCCCTTTTCTCTCAGACGCCGCCGTACAGAACTCCTCGTATCCCTGCACGTTCACTACTTCATAACCGGCCATGGTTTCGACTGAGAAGATGTGAAATCTGACCGTAACTTTCAGTCTAAGCTGCTACCAGCAGCTACGTTCAAACGCTGAAGTTGCAAGAAGCTGAAGTACTACTTCCGGGTTGAGCAGCGGTTCTTAAAGTGATCGCGCACGCGAGTTTGCCCAAGTAAAGCGGGCCGTTTTAACATAAAATCGGCTTCACTACACTTATTGTTTTGTAAAATCTGAAATTGCTTCATGACTAGGTGTGTTAGTTAATTAGGTGTGTTAGTTATTACTAAGCAAGAAATTCTCACTAGCTTTAAAGTAAGTTTTATATATGTCCCTTTTTGTTCTGACTAGTTATATTTCCAGTTAAAGATATCGTATTGTACTCATTCATTATATCTCACATGTATTTTTAGATATCAGATAATTAGATTAAATAAATACAGATTAAATTGCAGATATCTCGAAAGCAAATATCGACAGGACAATACTTATAAATATTTTTGACATTCCTTATAAAATTTCAAAAATGTCTCAAATTGAATTAGATATTGTGAACATTTTTATTTTCAATGCCTTTGAGATATATTGAAAAAATAAAAATCTCATAAAAATGTTCTTTGGAATATCTTAAATTATTATTCATACCAGTCAAAATGTAATAGTAAATATCTTAAGTTACTATTCGGGGTAGTGAAATTGCATTTTTAGATATCTAGAATGGGCTGCACAGTGGTGCAGTTGGTAGAGCTGTTGCCTTGCAGCAAGAAGGTTCTGGGTTTATCTTTCTGCTTGGAGTTTGCATGTTCTCCCTGTACATGGTGGGTTTTCTCCGGGTACTCCGGTTTCCTCCCACAGTCCAAAAACATGACTGTCAGGTTAATTGGCCTCTCCAAATTGTCCCTAGGTGTGAGTGTGTGTTTGCGTTAGCTGGATTTAGGCAGCAGCAGCCTTCCCGACCCCACTGAGGGACAAGGGTG
>CAEGAF010081385.1:0-28597 GCA_903067075.1 Micropoecilia bifurca | reverse complement strand
TATGGGTGTGTCTATGAGACATTTATAGAATAGGGAACAAATCGCGTCCCGCAACATTTAACAGCCAAATACGGGACGATTATGTATTTTACTGACGGGTGGCAACCCTAAATCTATCTCCTTCCTGAACTGCTACTGCTAGCTAAAGAAAAACAACCAATCAGAACCAGTAGAATGCTCTTAGCGCTGTTAATCAACCTCATTCACTCACTGCTAAATATGGTAATGGGGGAGAAACAACTTACTGTTACAGGAAAACCGTTTATCTGCCATCACTGGTAGCTATGCTAACCAGACTGAGCATTGATAACAGGCTGTGCTAGCTGCAGCACAGCACAGAGCAAGGAGAGGGAGGATGAACAGCCACATGAGATGGTGATTGACAGCACTTGAACTCTCCTGCCAATTGTATTACATCTGTAGATGGAAAAAAGATATGACATCTGGAATAAAGATGGTTTAAAATAGCGGTAACATACATCAATTCCTGACTTTGTGTTTCACTGCACAAAAATGCAGAAGATGAAAAGAAATGCCCTCCACAAAGCACTTCAAAAAGGACATACAAATCTGGGGAGCCTTCTCTGCTGGTGTGGGCAAAACACAAATCGTGTGCAATATTCTGCCTTGAGGAAAACAATCATCTCTTACACAATACTTTTGACATTGCATCTTATGCCGTCTTCTACTTCTGAGGACAACATTCACATGGACACATAATGAAAACACAAACATGTACCTACTGCATTCCATCCAACATCTTAAAAACAAACAAATGTAGTCACATGGATTCACTGTTTATGTTTCCAGGCATCCTTCTTTATTGCTAAGGGAGGAAGTTGAGGATTGGTGGAGAAACGGCGAGTGATGCTGTGACCAATGTGAAACAGTGCTGCGTCCACAAGACACAAGTACAGTGTGCACCAATCCTGCACTGTTGCATTCTCTGCATAGTGAGAGCTGCACTTTGACATATATAACTGATTTACCAAATGATCAATAATCTCACAATTGGTTGGAATCTTATTTAATTAGAGTTCAGTTTTACTACATTTTCAAGCCAACTCTGCCTACCTTAGTTATTTCTGTGTGTCCTGCGTAGTAATTAGCGCTCTCTCTGCTCTGTTTGGCACTCAGCAAGCTGCTGAGAGTTCACATTTGCAACTACCACTGCAGATGTCCAAAAGTGACATGATTCAACAAATTAATTAATGTTAAATTATTATCAATAGGATCTGATGTAGAAAACAAAGGACAAAATACGTTTGTCACTGATAAAAAATATTTCAGTTGTTTAAAAAAAGCATACTGAACCCATCTATTGTCTATGCTTGCTAACCCTTGCAGGATTAGGTGCCTATTTCCAGCAGTCATTGGGCAAGAGGCAGAGCGCACACCAGAAAGATTACTAGTCCACTACAGAGAAACACAGAGACATAGAGGATCATGGGAAGACGTCGCATGTGACAGTCATGTTTTTGGGCCATGGGAGGAAGTTGGAGTACCAGCATGAGAAGTTGGACATTCTCTTCTCATGCAGGAAGAGAATGTCCAAAACGTCAGATCAGCATTTGAACCCAGTACCCTCTGACTGCAAGGCAACAGTACTACCAAAAACCAGCTGCATACATCTTCATTTAACTCTTTAATTTTTACATATGAGTGTTTTGCTTCAAAGGTCTACCCATTGGTGCATTAGTAGGCAGTGAAAACACTAATAAGCCACAGATAGTGGACAGTTTAAAGTATTTCATCATGCACTGAAACATAGGAGACATATATACAGTCAATAAAATACATTAAATTAGAATATTAATGACAACTTCATATATTTGAGTGAGCTAATTCATTAATAGAATTCCATTTAATGAATTACAGAGACTGATGTCTTCAAGTTTATATTTCCGTTAAATTTGATAATTTCCCATTTTAAATTAGACTGTTGCATCAGACCACTAAAACAGTTTTAGTACAAATATGAGGAGTTTGAGAAAAACATGTTTAATGCCTGCTTAAAGGTAATTGTATACTAAAGACACTTTTAATGTGACAAACAAAATGGATATTTTAGTTTATTGATTATGAGTATAGAATATGTCACAAAACAATGGCAGATAATTGCCTATGCGTCATAATTCCAATATTTATGTTTTTTGTTCTTTCAAAATAAGTTTTACAATTTTAATATTCTGTCACATATTGAATTTAAATTTTTACTTGTTAGTTTCTGTATCATGCATTTTTGTTAAATATTTATAGACTATTTGTTTATTTCATATTTTTAAGTTATATTATGCAATGATTTAACGATTCATCTTTGTTAATGCATTGCAGTTGTCATGTTTAAGCTGTTTTTTCAGTAGCCATGTCAATTCAACTTCAGAGTTTGTCTTGTAGGATCAGAAAATCCAATCGACTTTGCTATTATGTTTGACTGATTGATATTACGTTGTTTCATTTAAACTTTTGCGACTGCCAAACTAAAACCTGCACGGCCTTAGACTGTGTTTAACTCAAACTATCTTTGTAGTTTTTGAACCTGTGGGTTTTGAAAAGACTAAATCTCAAACGAAAGTCCATTCAAAAACTAACAGGAACTTGTTTGAATGTTCACTTTATCCCATGAGTTCAACAACCTGACACCAGAGCTTTTCTGTCCATTTTTACCATGACATATCTTACACTCACACCAATACACGAGAGAGCAAATTCAAGGGAGAGGAGGAGGGACGGAGAGTCAGACACCTGCTTTCTATTAGTCCAGTAGATTGCAGGGAAATTGAGTGGGAGTGTTAAACACAAACACATCCATCTATCTGCCCCTCTGTCTGCAATAATTACACACTTCCTGCTCTAAAATGCTTCTCTGATAGCTTTTACACTAATTGAGTCTTTGTTTAAGCTCAAGTGTTCACATGTCGGTATTCAACTGAGAGTATGTGTCTCTGGGGGTCTCACAACTGGTCACCAAAGGGTACAGATATATTTTTAATAAAATATAAAACACACAGAGAAATATGAAAGACATCATTGTTGAGGGACATAGCCCAAAGAAGGCAATCGAGCACTTCTAGTCGGGAGAAACAATTTGGCTTTTAGGTGATCTGATGTGCCTGAGATTGAGTTATTTATAATCTAAGAAGAATCACATAAAGTCCCCATAATATACACTTAGATGGTGGTTATAGCTTGACAAAATGTAAGAATACTCTGGAGCTATATATACTTTTGCAAGCCACTGTGTCTGCAAAATGTAATGAACTAACAAAACAGTAAAGTAAATGGACAAAATCTCTTAACAATTTGAGAGCCATTCAGAAAATAACAGTAGTGCAGGTCAGTGGTTTTACTAATTTTCATGTCCATCCTTGTCCTTCTCTGTGTCTTCTGATGGAAGCCCCTCAACGTTGATGCATATCAGCGCAACGCTATATATTTTCTGTTAGTCTGTCTCGACACATGGGCGAAGTCTCCCTCTAAGGGTCTTCAGAGCTTTTCTCCATGTCCTGTTCCTCATTAGGTGTCTGTCATGGTGCCAGAATCAATAAGCACAGATGGAAGGAAAAAAAAATATTTCTCCTCTCCTCGCCTCTTTGTGAATGGGCAGATCATTAGTAAATTCCAAAGTGAATACCATCATCACCCTGGAAAAGACCCTCCTCAAATATACGGCCTTCTTTTTTTATTTATTTTTATATATTTAAGAAAACATTCAGCCTTATTTTTATTTCTTATGACCCCTAGCTTAGGGCTGCAAAAAATGTTTAAGGTATCTACTTTGACTTTGAGAAAATTGGAAATTTGCTCAACAATCTCAGTCACACATGAAAATATTTAGTTGTGGGTTTCTTTCTATCTCCCTTATTCCCGGACTGACTCCCCCCTGCCCCCTACAATGGTGTTTAGAATGACACATCTGTTTCCATACAATGTTGCATGTTTTCTGGCAAAGACAAACAGCACAGTTTAAACAAGGTAGAGGGTGGTGGGGGGGCTCATCTGGTTCCGTGTGTGAGTGCCCACCAGGACTACATTAAACAAAAGGAGGAAAGCGTGACACCATCCAACCTCAGTTTGTCTTCCTCAGTGTAAACGGGCGTACATCATGCTAACATCTCACATGTGTGCGGAGCATTCGCACCCGTAGCAGTAATGAAGAGAAAGGGAATGGAACAAGATGGATAAAGGCAAAGGCAGATGGAAGCAGAACAGAAGTAAAGGAGTGCAGAAAGCCGAGGGCAGGATAAATGTTTCCAGTGTAAATGGATGAGGGGGAGATTGTGACATTGGCTTGGCACCACTCTGGAGCGCTCGTCTGTAATGCAAAAGGAAAATGCAAAGGGGGCTGGGTGGGTTTTCTACCTCAACAGAATAAATGATGCGAAGGGAAATGGGAGTAAACAACATCAGTCATTATAATTATTCTCATACGGCTACTCCCTGCACAAACCGGCACCCACCCACCAACCCTTCTCGTTTTACCCCTCTTCCTCCTCCATTTTTCCATTCGTCTTAACTCCCAGTCTTTTCTCTGGCCTTTCCCTATGACTAGGTTACACCTTATGCTTAATCACCTACAATTTGTTGGCTATTTCTATACGTCCCTTATTAATCTCAGGCTGTTCAAAAATCAGTGTTCTATCTCTAAGCAGAGTGGTTAGGTCCAGCCTAATTAAACATTTCCACATTTTGTGTCATGGGTTGTTTCAAGTGGGAGACTAACTCAAAGAATCACATTATTATGAAGATGGATGAAAACATTTTGAAAAAAATTAATCGGAGAAGTGAGGTATGGTTGTTTGACAGGCCAAACAAGGAGAACTTTCATCAATGAAGCAGTCATGAAGCCTGAAGGAACTCCAGAAGAGTCGCAGAGATCCATAGGTGGATTAATTCATTGGCCCAACAGTTGAAAGTAGCAAGTAGAAAGCAATTGTTAAAAGAAAACAATAAGGAATCTCCTTTAAAGCTTTCCAAAAGCCTCCTAGAGGACACGGCAAACGTGAAAGAAGGAGTTCTGGTCAGATGATCATGATGTCTGAGTTTGTCAGGGCATAGATGTATAAAACTGAAGAAAAGTTTGCTTCTTCTTCTTTCCTTCTATTTCATGGCGTATTTACGGACTATTTTATGTCGATCTATCTCATAAAATGAAATACACAGAAGTTTTGTGGTTGTATTTTATGAGAATGTAGAAAAATGTAAGCCGGATACTTCTGCAAGGCACTGTACGGAAAGAAACAACCAACAAAATTCTTTAATTTATTACACAGCTGGATTTATGTCTTTCGTTTTCCCAGATGAAGGCAGTGAGAATAATCCAACTGTTGGCTCTGTAGCTGATTGTCTCGCATACTTGATGATTCTGAATCCTATGCAGTGCGCAGTGAATCATGTCGGCTCTTTCTTAAAGTTGGAAGTGCTTCCCTCGCTCTCCCAGATCTGAATGGTGCTTTGCTTCCCAAGTTTTGTTCTATTCATCAAACAGTTCCTGGAAAGCTCAAATGGTGTATTCAAAAACTGTGTTTAGCAAATACTTTATAACCGTTTACAGAGTTATTGAGGAAAAATAAGGTTTCTGAACCAATAATTCTACCAACTGGGAGTAGGTAAAAACATGTTCACTTAAACTAGAAGAGGATCACCTTTGTAAAGCAGCAATGATAGTGCAGCAGCATAATTGTGTGGGAGATTTGAACGTTGTCAGTGAATACTGTTAAAGCAGGATTTAAAAAAATAGAAGAAAACATACAAAGACTACTTGAATCTCTGAACCAAAGTAAGTTTTCTTGCTTTTATGCAATAAAACTGATTTTGATATAGCAATACATTCTACAGCATGTTTAAAATTGAATGAATTTCACAATAAAGATTTTGTAAAGACAGTTAAATTTTAAGGTTTCTTTAAATTCCTGTTACCCAAACCACTACAGGAGATTCTTCCTCCCAACAGCCATCACTACCTACAAAAATACTTTATTGATCCCAAAGGATCAGGTAAAGTATTTTTGAATTTAATTCAATTTAATTTATTTACACTGGATTTAATTTAGTAATGTCACACTAAAGAAGGTTGAATACCATATTGTTCAGATTTTTTTTTTGTTTGTAAAAACAGCTAACAGTTACCTGGAGATAGGCACCAGCAACCCAATCGACCCCACTAAGGGACAAGGGTGTAAGTGGACGGACGGACGGACGGATGGATGGACAGTTCAAATAATGCATGCTTTTTATTCCATTTCATGGTTATGATCTGCCTTATGTTTGTGCAGCACATTAAGTCACATTAAAATGTGAAATTTGTGCAACACCACAAAAAGTGAAAAAAGCAAATTCAGCACCTTTTCAAGGAACTGTATGCTGCATAGAAATTACTTTTGGAAGTGACAAGGTGAAACAAGTCTAGAAGATGTTAATTACTTAATGTTGAAAACACTTCAGGTTGGAAATATTTTAGAATATTTTTAGAATGATACTTTTCTGTTCCTCACTCATTTTTCTTCATGGATGAGCAATCTTTCCTCTTCAAAATTTTTAAATGGGTGTTGACTTTTCTAAGGACCAACTTAGGGCAGCAAGACATGATGTTTTGGTTAATCAAAGATAGGTTACAGAAGACTGAACAAACCTTCTACAGCTATTTGAGTTAAAGTAATCAAAACTGTCCTGAAGGAGGAAAGCTTAATCTCATCTAATGCCAAAAAGTATGAAAAAAATGTATCGCCATTCTTGCAGTGTAGGTAATATCAGGATGTAAATATTTGATTGTCTCTGTCTATTTCTGTGTAGAATATAACATCTGTAAAGTCACTGGCAGCTGCAATAGACAGTTTTTGTCCTTAGTGCAGTCAAATTCTGCAACTTAAGGTCAACTTAAGATCCTCCCATGGCTTTGACGTCAATCACGCTAAAAGTATTTGTTCTGAAGTTTGTTGTCGCCCACAGACACAAAGGCAGGTTCATGGTTGAACACTTTTCAAGGTGTCTCTAAGGCCCCCAAAGGCAAAACCCCTATTAGTTTGGATCTGGAGTCATATCAACACACCATGTGATGTTTCCTGCAGATTTATTCTTAAACTCCCCTGTTCATAAAGAATGTGCAAACCAGGCCCTGGATTTGGCAGGAGCGATCGCGCATGCATGTGTGTGTCCCGTGCAGTCATGTCAACAGAGCAATCATTCATGTGGAGCAAAGTATACACTTGGAGGGCTTAGCTCTGCCGGCATGTGATGATGGACAAGCCTTTCAGGGAATAAGTGAGGGGATGGATAGATGGAAAAGAGGGAGCTGAACACAAAACCCAGGAAATCCCTTTCTGTGATTGCATTTACAAATGTAGGTTGCAGATAAGAAGGGAAAAAAAAAAGTTACATAAAGAAAGATAAGCTTAGCTGAAAGTCTGCTCTGTTGTCAAGGCGAGCTGGGCAGAAAGCCATGGCTAACACTCCACTAGTCCAGAAGGGAATAAACTTCCTAATTGCTGCCACTTTTATGCTTCCCCCATCTTTCCAACCCCCTTTCTGTTGGCTTTAAGGACAGGTACCGGAAACACTTATTCATTAACAACCTTGAGCTTGTTAGCCTCAGTGAAGCACTCTTCAGAGAAGGAGGGGAGTTTAAGAGTGTGTGTATGCGTGTGCAGATGTGTTTGTGAGGAAACAAGAGGTAAGGGGGGGTTAAAGGGTAAGGCAGGGCCATTTAGAGGGGGGTGTCTTGGTTTGGTGACCTGGGGTCCTCGAACAGATGAGGGGAGTTCTGGTGAAAGAAATCTTAACAACATTGCAACTTAATGAACCATGTCCCTTAGAAGCAAGCTTTGGGTGGGCACAGTTATTTTTTTAGGATGTCTTGCACTTTTAGAAAAATATGTGTTCTGGTAAAGTATTACTACTCTATAAAGCGCTTTCACATTTTGTCCAACGTGTTTGTTAAAAGCACCAACTTAAAAATGTTGAGATTTTATGTAGCAGACCAACACAAAATTAGCTGCCAAGCAAAACACTACATGATCACATCAACCTGAAGTCATAATTGCAATGGAAAATTATGGAGGTGGCATCATCATGCTGTGGGGACGTTTTCTTCTGCAGACGCAAGGAAGTTAGGAAGTTGGCCAAAGTAAATGCAAGTACAGGAAAATTCCTGAAGAAAACCTATTAGAGGTTGCAGGAAAAACTTGGGACTGTGGTTGAGGTTCACCTTCAAACAGGGCAACCCTCAGCATAGACCCAGACGAGGAAATGGTTCAGTCAAAGTCCAGACTTAAATCCAACTGAGAAGCTGTGGAAAGACTAGAGCACTGAAGTCTCTCCAGGCTCTCAGCCTCATCTGACTGAGCTTAAGCTATTTTGCAGGAGGATGATGGGTAAACAATTCCATCTCTAAAGCTGGTAGAGGTAGATCCTGCAGCTGTAATTGGAACAAAAGATGACTGACTACAAAGTATTGACTTATGAGGCTGACTACAAATTTATGGCACATGAAGGATTTTAGCATCCACTTTACAAACATGCACTACTTTGAGTTGGTCTATCTAAATCCCAATAAAATGAAATACAGTTTGTGATATGGTACCAACATGACAAAATATGGGAAACTTCAGAGATTAGGAATATTTTGGAAAGGCTCTATATAGGTACTAGGGGGGGGGAGCAGCATTTAAACATCCTTCTGGTCTGTATTATTCACAGCTGTCTGTATTTGTATCCTTACTGCTGCATGACAAACTTTGCATTAGTCTTTTACCTTAGCTCTGTGCTCTCATGAAACCACAGCATAAAAAAGTCAAGTCTTGTTAGAGAAGATCAAAACATGATGCACAACATCCGAGAGCTGAGATCTGCAAACATGTGCGGTCGTTTCCAAGACAGCAAGCAGAATTTGGTGCTTTTATTGGCTTTAAAAGATAATTACATGCCTACTGCCTTCCTCTTACAGCTGATCCAGGGTCAGCAATTTTCCCCCATGCAAGCAAGTTTCAAAATCCATTGCATATTTTTTGTCTTGATCGTGACACTTTGTTGAAATTCAGCTAAGGCTTCCTTCCCAAAACCTCTTCTTTGCCACCCATGCAGCTGACAAAGCCCTCCTTGCTCCACCATCAGTGCAGTGAGCTCAGGACCACATGCCCTTTTTCATTACTCTGAACAGGCCAGCTGTATTGTAACTACAACCAATTTCCTTGCAGTCTATAAAGCTGTCAATCAAAATCATACAGAACAGAGAGTGGAGGAGGGAGCTGCAGGGGCGGAGCTGGGTGGGCTTTGAGGGAGGGCTGCAGGGGCAGGAGACCAGATGTCAAGAAAGAGGATAGAGGTGGTAAGCAGGGGTCAGAGGGGGTGTTCATGAAGCAACAGTAAGACCAAAGCTTTCTTTTTAAATTTCCATTTATTAAAGTTATGAACAAAAGAGACAAATAAGTTATATTTTCATTTGTTAGAATTCTATCAGTGTTTGAACATTAATATTTAGAGAGCTAGTACAAAATTCCTACTTTCATGGCTAGCTTCTGATAAACCCATAGAAACAGCTGTCTCTCTCCAAGGATCGGAACATAATACTGAAGGGGAGGCGGCCATGTTGTCTCACACAACAGTTAGCAATGAAAGTGTGCACCTTAAGGCTTTTTCTCTCTTTTTTTCTTTCTTTCTTATGGTATATCATTACATATAAACTCTTTAGAAATATACTTCTGTCAAATACCTTGACAACTACTATGTACACTACAAAAATAAATTTTCATATAAATAAATTATATGGCATACATTTATCTTTGTAACTGAAAACAGCATAAATCCATGCCAACAGTGACCAAAAAAAAGAATGGCAGTCTGAAAAAGTCTGATTTTTTTCCTTTTAAAATCCTCTAAGAGCTATGATGAGATCTGTTGTGTACAAAACAAAACGTTATATACTCTTCTCTTCCTATTTAACATTAGTAAGCACTTTATACAGATCAACTCCATTAATGTAAAAAACATTACTGTAATAGTCTTTTTTTCAATAGACATAAAATCCCTGCATTTTGTTATCCACTGGCATTTTAACAATAAAAAAACCAACATATTTTTATATTACAAAAATATAAATATAGAAATTGAACAAAGCACAAACAGAGAAATGAATAAAATAGTTGCCAGCTATGATTCTCTCCGCTGCTGCCAATGTGACAAATGGGAGGAAAAACAAAAAAACAAAACTAAAACAACAAAGAAAGTAACCCATACAGCCAACCTGTACAGTGGCTCTCAAATAGTACACACCCCATTAAAATGCCTATTTTTTGCGATGTAAAAAAGTGAGACTCTAATAAATCCTTTCAAAATGGTTTCCTTATTCTAAATTGCATACATATATTTGCAACTCAAGAGAACAACATTTTTCTTTAAATAAAAAAATATGAAAAATACAAAGTTGCACCGACCTGTTTGTAAAAATGTGAACATTCTTAAACTAATACTTTCTTAAATATGGTTTTAATTCAGTTTTAACATTTAGTTTGTTTTCACATCTCACTTCCCTTAAATTACAGGAAATCTATTTACACAAAGTTACATTTCAGAAGTCCTAGAAGGATTGCCTGTTCATTTGGCAATTTTAGCTAAAGCCACAGTTTGCACAGGGGAGGTTACAGACAATTCAAATGTTCTCAACATTAAAAGGTATCACTCAGGGGAAGGCTATAAACAATTCCCACAGCATTAAATATGTACACTACAGCTATAGCTGGAGAAAATATGGCACAGCTGGGAATTTACAATAATTGCTAATTTCTCCAAAACTAATCAAAAGATGAGTGAACTTTTCTTTTTTCTTCTTTTATTGAGTCCACACACATATTTGAATCAGTGACAGAATAATTTTATTTTATTGCCTTGCTATAGTTCAGAACTAAATCTGACAGAAAATCTGTAGGATCATTTGAATGGGGAGAAAATGTCTGCTTATTGTGATACATTTGGGGAACCTTTGTCAAGCAGAATGCACCACAGTTACCAGTCTGAGATGTGGGGACGGTTACAGACTCCTGCCAATGAAGACTAAGTACTAAAAATGAAGCATTGGTTTATACAACCAGGTTATTGGAGTGCCGTTTCCCTACATACAGATTAGATTCTATTTTTAGCTGAAATGTCACATTGAATCAGGAAAAGGTTTTGAAACATTATGACCAATATTTTTTACATCACAAAAACCTGATATTTTAACAGAGGTGTGCAGGGTTTTGAGAACCACAGCAGCTCAGTGAACAGGAGAAAAAAAAAACTACGAATGTTTGAGAATGAGTCGGAGTGTAAGAAAAGGTTGTTGTGGAAGGAGACCAAAGGGGCCCAAGAAGTGTACAGGTACGCCTGCTGGCACTGATACCAGCAGGCATAAACCAGCCATATCTGGTGAAGGTGGGATACAAAAGAAACTGACCCGACTCTTCCTCTTCCACCTTCCAACCCCATAAGGCTCAGGCTTGTGCAATTTAGCAGCTGAGTGGAGACGTCCAATTAGTGTCATGGCCTTATGCTGTGGATTTTTAAGAGCTGAGGTCAGTGAGGACAGCTGTGGCCAAACTATGACCAGTTGTCTTTATTGTCATGAAATAAAGGAGGGCCTCAGATCCAGGCAGAGGACGGGAGTTGTGACGAAAACCACTACACACACAAACACACACAGCAAAATATGAGGCCTTATTGGTCTTAGACCTTTGGAGGCTGCATGGTCTAGCTTATTGGATGGACAGAAAGAGCTACTTCAAGCGAGATATAGTCCTGTGAATGAAACGCAGTCAAGTGCCATTTTGAGTCGGGTCATACAGTATTATAGTTTGAGCTTTAGCTTATCCACAAGACAAAGCCACTTTATAAGGTGCAGAGGTAGCACCTTGTTTTTTTTTTCTTTTTTGTTTTGACCCTGTTCCAGAATCAGTAACATGAAGGTCCCTGTAAAAAGGTAAGAGTTAATTTCTGAGGTGGGTTCTGAGGTTGCTCAGAACCTGTTTGAGCCTGGCAGGGTTGTTTAACATCACAAAACCTCTTACAGTAAAAATACAACCAGCCTAACAGACAGTGATACAAAGCTGAGTGCAGAAACAGGTTTCAAGGCCGTAACTAAAATAAAAATAAGGCAAAAAAAAAGAAAAAAAAATCTTAAAATGTCTTCATACCAACTCATTTTAAATAGCACGCATAGCGTGTCGAGTTAAAACAGTAATTCTTTCATATCTACCACAGGTTTGTGATAAAAAATTAATAGTTTTACAAGCGTACCTTTATACAATAATAAAAACACACACAAACAGATATACCATAGCTTTGTTGGATGATTCTAACAGTTTCCCTCATGTTTTAAATGAGTGTAAATGTTAGTCTGAACTGAGGATGCATCTGGTGAATGGAGCTGTTTCACATTACACAACTTGACACACACACACACACACACACACACACACACACACACACACACACACACACACACACACACACACACACACACACTCACCTTGACAGATCACTGGTTCTGTTTGAAGAGAGATTTGCATAGTGTTAAAAATGTACATTAGTATATAAAAAAAAAGTTCTGAGCAGCAACTGTGAATGCTGACAGGCATGTTTGTCCTACGTTGAGCTTCCTATTGGCACAGATCCACAGAGAAGTGAACAGTAATCAAAATACACACACACTCATGCACGCATACACACCTACAACATATACAGCCCCAGTCTATTAACAAGTAGGAGTTGTACAGCTCCTCAAAAAATTATACCTACTATTTGTTTATATTTACATATGTATACATCTTTTAAATATAGATAGAAATATCTAAAACAAGAGTCCACTGTGTTACAGTAACATTGAGCACCATTATGGCAACACTGGCAAGCTTTTACGCTACATGGGGTCAGAGGTGGGCTTGTGCCAAGCTGGTCAACTGCTTAGCAAGACAGGGGAGTCCATCTTTGGCCATAGTGCTTCTCTTCCCCAGATCTGGGGAAAAAACAGTATATATATTAAGATGAATGGTCAGACATTTTACATTCAAGCACTAAGTAAGTAATTTTATTGCTAGAGATGCACAGAGAAATAGGTTGGTGACTGTAATCAAGATGATTTTCATCTAGATCAGTTTCCTACTGGTGATCGGCTGCTCAAAAACAAAAGTGAGACCTTTTTCAGAATCAGTAATTTGAATCTCATATAAAAAAAATCTCTAAAACTATAACAAACAATTTCAGCTGAAAAGATCATGTTTTTTGTTAAAAGCGTTTTTTGTGCTGAGTTTTAATTTTTAAAAAAAAAGCCCTAAAAAATGTGTTAACGGTCAGAGGTAATTAGTAAAAGTTCGATCTTAGAACAAGGAGATGTTTTCATTTGTACAGTGATTTATCAACATGCACCCTATCTTTGGGGTAATCTTTTCTTAATTTAAAGCTCCACAGATTTGCATTGTTTTTGAACTACCACTGATTGGTTCACTCTGTACTGTTTAGCACGTTTAAACCTTTTAAACTATTATTTTTAAATTTGATATAAATGTGTGTGTTCTTTTTAAATTTTAAGTATTACTCTTAAAAGATAAAAAGTTTTGAGTAAAAGTTTTTTTTATTCATTAGTTTTAAAAAATTGAGCCTTTTAAGTATTTACCAGAGACTGAATCAGAAAGTTAAAGGGCCAATGAGCAAATTGTATTTCAGAATCTTGCCCAGTAAGTACTTTAATTTGATGATTTGATGCATGCATTATACCTTTAAATCTTCAGTAACAGCTTCCGCACTAAATAATTTTCTTCTTAGCTCAACTTAGTAGCACTAAGTCATGGAAATAAACTGATTGTGGTGACTTGTCGATTTCTCTGTGCATTGCTAGTATTATAGTTTTATGCATTGTCTGTGATTAAGCCAGTTATGTGTATGAAACAAATCTACCTATGAATCTGCTAAAGGAACTGAACTCTCACCTCAGCTAGCCTGTTGACCATGGCTCCTGTCAGCTGCCTCTAATTCCAAATCCTGAAGCTCCACAGATTCCACCTTCGCCTCCCTATCCCCTGTGTGGGTGTACAAAGGCACGTGGGGGTCTTGGAAAGCCGATTCTGACTCCTCTGGCCCCGATGGGCAGTAACTGTCTGTTCCCGTGTATTCTGGGAAGGAGGAAGCTGGACCTTGGGCGGAGAATGGCACAGGGTGAACGGCTACAGTGACCGAGGCCGATGCCGTTACTGTGGTGATGGGCTGACAAAAAGGAGCGCTGTTGGTGTGTTGGTGCGGGAGGTGGTGATGATGCTGTTGGTGATGATGAGGCTGTGAGTTGTGGGAAGAGTGGCCGCTGTGGCCTGCTGAGTGTTCTCTGTAGCTGCGAGAGCTGTGATGGCCCCCAGCCTCGGTTGCAGTTTCAAAAGCGTCCGTGCGCGGTTGGGCCGGGGGCGAGGCCTGCCAGTGCTGCTGGCCCCTGGGGTCCCTGCTGCAGTTCCGCTGAGTATTGCCATGCTGGATACCAGAATCACAACCCTGAGAGGGAACAAACTGTAGAGAACCACAATAAGGTACTCATTTAAATCTGACGCATGCAAAGAAAAATCCATCTGTGATAGTTCCCTACCGATGACACAGTATAGGCGGGGGGGTCAGGCTGCTGTCTGGGTGAACGCCGTTGCCCTGACCCCGCTCTTCTTTCCTCCTCTGGCCGGGTCACTCTGCCCCTGCTGGTCCGGAGGTGGTGGTGCTGCTCCTCTGGTTGAGTTTGTCCTCTGTGAGGGTAAAGGTTATAGTTCTGCACCTCTTGGCTTATTCCAGACACTGTGGCATTTGAGCTGTACTCCGAGTCTGACGAGTCTGTGGCAGCACCAGAGTTTGTGACGGGTCCAGAGGTTTGGTGTGGACGGACCGAGAAATGGACCACTCGAGGAGGGGCCTCTGGGCAGGGGGTGGGTAACCGACTTCGGCCATCAGTGGGTGAAACCTGACGAATGAGAGGAAGGCAATAATTTTTTTGGACATCAGTAAGTCCCTTTCTATTGACAAAATCACAACTGTAATGTTCAATAAAGACTCTACTCTCACGATCTCAGCGCAAGATTTCACAATATTTCTCATAAGTATTAAGTTTGTTCTGCAATGCATCATCCAATCAATGCTTGGATTTAACTTCATCTGGTAAGGTTAAAATTGTGAGGTATTGTAATCTATCAGCATAACCTCCAAATAAGGAGGAGAATACAAACAAATTGGCTGAAAGCACTCAATCACATTAGGAAAAAAAGCCCTTGACATTTGAGAATACAGGAACCGACTAACCAACAAAGTTAAAATTGTCATGGTAATCGGATGTTGGCATAATATTGGAACAACTTAATGTTGTGGTAGCTGAGGACTAAGTCACTGACTTAGTGACGAAGTGGCTGCTCCTCTCGAAACTGCCATTCAATATTCTTCCACGCAGTGAATTAATTTATATCCCTACTTTCTATTAATAAAAACACAATTGCCCTGGTTGATTAAGACTGTATTCTGGTTGAGGTTTCAGTTTTTTTAAAATTGTACCTCTGGATAAGGTCCAAAGTATGACAATAATACTGGGAGAAGGACCAATCCATTCAGCACTCCAAGAACTGTCAGGATGGCTAACACTGCAAAGAAATACCTGCAATAAAAAAAAAATATACAAGAAGGATTAAAAAGAGTCAATAAAACTGTCAACCTATTGTAAATGCTGAAAAAAAGCATTTACTATTTATTTGGTTGTTTAAAACATTTTCTAAAAATACAGTAAAACAAACATGGAGCAACGTGGATGACACTGCCAAAAAGCATGGGCATAGGGTTGCTTAGACTAACAAAGACAGACATGAGGAAACAAAGAAAATACCCCCAAAGACCACAGATGTTTACATGTGGAGAGAAATGCGCAGGTTCATTGGTCACACATGCCCAAAATAATACTTCCACACTGACACCAGCCACTCCCCAAACAAAGCACACATGTACAAACCCCCCACAGATAGCTGATGTGTGCACTGTGGTTCTGAGGAGCAGAACAGAAAGGTACCTTGTGTGTGTCTAAGTCCTGCCAAAGAGGGTTAGTCTTAAAGAAGCCACAGAAAGAAAAGAAAGGGGAAGCATAATTAGCGAGAGCTGGTTAATTCAAAGGCACAGGAATAAAAGGGGGGGGGGGGAGGGGGAAGTGGGGGTATTGGGGTGAGGGCACTCTCTCTTGGGTGTGCAGTGTATAAGCAAACATGGGGAAAACAAAGCAGAGTGGAATGCGAACGGAGGGGGTAAAGGAGGTTGAAGAGGGAGGATACTGGGGTATAAAGTGAGGGGGGGTACAAAAGGACAGGGGCCTCTCTTTCCTCTCTGGTTTAAAAAAGAGAGAGGGGCAAACAAATGAAGTGAAGGGTATAGAATTTAAACAATTTAGTCTAGGGACGAAAAGAAGGAAACCCCGAGAGCACCACCCTTCCCTGGCCTCTTTCCTCCCTCAATCTTTTTATTTTTCTCTCCATCTTCTTCACTCCCTTCCTTCCAGCTAAGCTCCTGTGAAATTCCCGGCCAATCCACAATCCCCTCCATCTAATTAAATCTGTATGTATCAGGTAAGACCCTACACTCTCTGCTCTGAATCTCGCCCTCGCTCAAATCAAGTCACTTACATGAGAAAGAGCTCTCCTTGCCACTAGCCATGTGAAGGGACACTGTTAGGACACCCAGATACAAAGCAGCTAGCCTATCTGTGTAGTTTTTCATTTTTGAGTGAGGCTGGATCACCTGGGGTTCTGATTTGTTTGTGCGCTACACAGATGATGTTGTAGTGTTCTGCTACAATAGTCTTTGTAGGTTTGACTGGGCTGCCGACTTTTAAGTGAAGGCTGGAATGAGATCAGTCCAGCGTTTAGTTTATCAGGACTATTTCAATAAAATTTGCGTTGCATGGCTATCCAGTTAGGATATTTGCTCTACATTTATCATATGTGGTATGGTTATATTTTGAAAATACTTTAATCAATTGAGAAATAAGCACTTGATGGCTGTTCGTGTTTTTCATGTCTTGGTTTTATGCACTGCGTTGCCTTTTGTTCTAAAAGTAAGGTTACACATTTTTCATGTAGAAGTCCCATACTTTTTCTGACTCATTTTTCCAGATTTCTCAGTCATTTCAAATGATAAGAAACAAACATTCACTGTGAATTTTAAGGTGCATATTTACATATGGCACCATCAAAAAAATTGAAAGGGAGGAAGGAAGGCAGACAGACTTAAGGACACATGAAAGAAATATAGGTAGAACACAAGAAAGACACAGGGAAGAAAGAGAGAAGAAAAAAGAGAAAACAGAGGAAGAGTGATTGATACATGGACTGCAGTACACTTAGAATGAAAAACAGTAAGGAAAGTCATGAGGGCAGGGGGGCCTTGTGATGGACTGGCACCCGCATGATAGGCACCAGTCCCCCTAAGAGCCCTGAAAGGAGAAGCGGGTATAGAACATGGATGGATGGATGGATGGATGAGGCAAGAAAGGAAGGTAGGAGGCAGGAAAAAAGAAAAGAATAAGAACGAACTGAGGAAACAAATAAGAAAGGAATGGAGTAAGGACACAAGGAAATAAGGAAAGTTACCAGTATAACAGATAGGACACCACAAAGAAAGGAAGGCCAGAAGAAGGACAAAACGAATGGCGGTATGACAGAAGGAAAGAGGGAAGAAAAAAACAGAGGGAAGAAGAAAAAAAAGACACAATGGAAAAAGGAGATAGGAATGATGGACACAATACAGAATGGAAGGACAGAGAAAAGGAAACATTTGCACAGTAGAATAGGTAATGAAGTCCAACATTAAAATACATTTCATACTAATTCGGACCTGGAAAAAAAAAAACTCGGATCAGGCTCCAGACTTTTCATGACAACATCGGAACCACATTAAGCCACGTAGCTTAAACATACTGTTAGCAAACCTTTGGCTTGAAGTTGTAATTGGGAAGGAAAGGTCCAAATGATTAAACATTTGATGTAATTTTTGGCTCATAAAAATGAATAACAGGCGATTAAATTGAATTACATAAAAACAATAAATAAACTGTGCCATGTAAGGGACTTGCTACTATGATTTATTTTACAGAAACAGGAACCTGGATGGATTAGTTCATTCAAATTCTTGTCCAATTAGTTAAATTATGTGTCCCGAGAGCCAGTGTGAGGTAGAAAATCTGAGCTGATTTATCATGCCTTGAGTCCACCTACTTTCCCTTCTTTCTGGTGAAGCTCTGACCACACACGGGCATTTTTACTGCTTCAAGGCATCCATCTCTTACTTTTAGTACACATCAAAACCATTCTTGTAAATCAATCTAAAACACCAACACTGGTAAATGCTATGTCATTGCTCGAATTACATCTACTGTACATACGGATGCATGCAGCCCACATACCGGGCAGTGAGTCCCGCCGGACTGTTTAGAGTGAAAACATTCACAGGGCTGACAGAGAAAGCTAGGGAAACATTTCTTTCAGCGCGTGCAGAAAAATACGAGCCGGGCCCTGTTGTTATTGCACCGTCTTGGGGCGCCGCTTTGTTTGCTCTGACAACAGCAGGACCTTTAAATGGAGGCTCACAGACCGAGGCAGAAGCCAGAGGCGCAGCACACCGCTGGAGGTGAGGAGCGAAGGTCCATTGGCCTCCAGAGTTTGTGTGTTTGGATACTCTCGCGCACACGTGTGTGTGTGTGTGTGTGTGTGTGTGTGTGTGTGTGTGTGTGTGTGTGTGTGTGTGTGTGTGTGTGTGTGTGTGTATGCGTGGATGTGCAGGCATGCCATCATTGACCCCAATGATTACAGGGTCAGGGAGCATGATGGTGTGTGTGTGTGTGTGTATGTGTGTGTCTATATGTAGGGTCTGCGTGTAACTGTTGGCATGTATATACATGAGCACAGTTTGTGTAATTGCAGATCAGATGGAGTTCATTGCTCCCAGTTCTTAAAGGAACAGGTCAAGAAATTTGTACAGTTAAATGCAAAGAAGAATGCATGCACTGAGCCTATTTGCTTAGAGGAAAATTCCTATAATAGTCCAGAGAGGAACGTACAGAATCCTTAAAACCTGGCGTCCGACAGAGAGACTCAACAGTCTCTCTAAAATAAACAGATATAGTTTATTTTAATATCCCTCTCTACAGTCATCTCCCTTGCCACCCCAAACAAACAAGCAATAAAAAAACCTGAAGTTTTATCTGTTCTCATTCCTTTCGTCTTAAAATATTAAGAACAGATGCATTCGGATGCATGCAGCCCACATACCGGGCAGTGAGTCCCGGTATGTGAAAGTCCATCTTTCAATTGTTTCAACACAACTCCTTGAATATGGGCATGGAGAAGGATGGAGACAAAAATATTTTCTGCAATTTTTTTTAGCGAGATCTTCTTTCAACAATAAAGATAAAAAGTTATCTCATGCCAGGAAAAGCAAATATATGTTTATAGAAACAGAGCATGCAGTGCGGATATAGGGGGTGTAAAACAAAAAGACTGATGGAGGAAGATGCAGAAAGAGAAAGGCCTTCATGCATGAGTGGTGGCTCAGGGACATTCCTGCAAAATGCAGGTTTAGACATGGTCTCAACAGACTGTGGACGCCACACCACTGCCATATGATAACCTCTAAGTGGAATCCAACAACAAAGTCTTGTACTCACCTGACGATAAAGTCGAACTCGGAACCTGCGAGCATTAAGACACCCAATAAAGTGGAGAAGGCGCCATCCAGCACCGGAGCAAACATGTGCTCTAGTGCCAGCACTGCCCGTTTGTGACGATCCCCGATAGCAGTCAGGAATGCCTAAAATACAGACAAACATACAGTTCAGATCTTTTTGGGGGGGAAATGGGGGGTGTTAATAATAATAATAATAATAATAATAATAATAATAATAATAAATGTAAAAAGACATTCCAATTAAGTAGGAAACATAACATCCTTCGGATAATCATCTCTCATTTAAAGGACCCCAGATTTGAAATAGTCAGTAATCAAACAAATAGCATTAGTGCTTCTACATCTCCTGTGAAAAGAACGACTATAAACTACAGGTTAGAATTATGGACAAATTCCTCATGACTGCTTTGTCAAAATAGGTTGACTCTGGCCTGGTGTCCACTTTGACACAGGATTTTTCATGCCTCTCTGTTAATGAAAGTTGATTTTGGGACTTCGGATGAAGTATGTGGGAGCTTTTAGTCTTTGACTAAGGTGCCTTTAGACAGGACAATCGTTTTGTTAAAGGTAACACTGTTTCATATCTTGTCCCTGTTCAAATACATTCTAAATTATAAATAAACGACAGATGTTATGAGATGTCACAACCAGTTATAAGGTTTAGGAAGAAACTACTTTTTTGCATCATGCCCTGTTAGTTTGGATAGCAATTTTCCCTATAAACCTAAGTGTCACAAAAAGCAAAACAGAAGCATAGCAGAACTGGTGTTGAAAAGAGTATGCTTTCATTGGCCTACCAGAGCTACATGGACTGTAAACTCCACTCCAATGCCCACCGAGGCGATGAGAATGACCACAGGGACGGCGCTGAGCTTGATTGCCATCAGTCCCATGAAGCCAAAAAGCTCCACAGTCATGAGAGAGAGCACAAGCACCTGAGGATGAAAAAGAGCTTTCTGTCAGACAGGAATGTGGGTTTACTTAAAAAGAGACATTCAACATACGGTTCAGGGGGAAAAAAACAAGTTCTAATCTTGTCCAAAGTTTCACAATACATCTCATATGTGCTTAAGGTGCTTACAATAATACATCAATATTTCGAAAATAAAATGAAGAATGGTCAGCTGGATGGTCTGGAAACAGTTCAGTTCAGTTTTATACATATCCCAAGGGGAAACTGGTTTGCAGGAAGCATCAGAAATACAAGAAAGCAGAACTATCACATTCATTCCCTTACGCACAAGCAGAGAAATAACTTATGCCCCAGTGCATTAAAGTGCAATGTGCTCCCAAACTGCATTACAATGCAATTTTCCTAAACAACTTAGCTCTAAATGTGTTTATGTTTTTTTTTATGACAAAAGCAACATGGGCACAGTTATAATATTGAAAGGGTAAGAAGAAATTTTACTCAACTTACTAAGTCATAAAACTAAAAGTACAGTGCATCAGTACTTCAGACACAAGCTGTGTGATTTTACAAACATCTCATGTTGGAGTTCAGTAAATAAACACATTCGAATGTACACATTGCTGAGAACGTCTACATTTAAGGCTTACTATGAATTTATCACAGATGTGTTTGCAATGGAAGGATGGATTGGTGGGTGGAGACACATGGAGAAACTCAAACATCCACACCCACCCAAATCAGGTCTTCTGGGTGGATGACCTTGAAATTAACAGTTGATCTAAACTCTGACTGTAGTCAGCAGGCAGCAAGACATCAGAATGTGAGCAAAATGTGTGTAACTCTGCGGGGAGAGTGGATTTTCCCGGGCAAAGCAGGACAGGACATGAGCTGAGAGTAAATACCATTATCAGCTGACAGGTGTCAGGTTACGTGAGACCTTACTCCTTTGAAGAGGCCCAGTGTGGGCAGGGGATGGAGCTCTGTGTACGAGTGTCCACTAGAAGTAATTTTTGTGGCTAAGATGTGGACAAAAATACTAAGAAAACATTACCTCGAGATGAAATTCAGGTCTCATTTTGAATCTCAAGAAAGATCAGATTTCTGCTATTTGTTATATAAATTAAAACAATGGTATCAAAAGCTTGGGTTCTTTGTCTAAATGCCTGAGGAAATGCAAAATGAGAAAATGGAAATACAGAACGCAAATCATATTTGATGATTATTATAACAGCAACATTAAATCGATCGAATATAATCTGTGTATGGAGACAATGCAGTATTAAGCAACTAGCTAAAAGCTTGTAGAACTAGTTGTTTGTTTCTTGATGCCTCTCTGTAACAAACCTTTTGATGTTGCTAGTAAAGCCTGACAGATGACCATGAACTCCCCTCCTGCCTTGTTTTAATGCCTCAGGTGGCCTAGCAACTGCCTGCTGTAAAGCACAAAGCAGCAGAGAGAATAACCAGAGCGATCTGTATGTGTGTATGCTTGTTTCTCTGTGAAGTACCTGGAAGTTTATACATTGTACATTGTATAAATGCACCCTATTTGCTTGCCTGTGTCCATGGAAACTTCACGGGTGAGACAATTAGTAAAAGACAAGAGCAGAGGATGGAAAAAAACAGGACAAAGATGACTTTTTATGAGGGTCAGAGTGGAAACTAGCTGCTGGAGAAACTTAGAGTTCTTTCAACATTTATTTCAGCAATGATGTCTGGGAGTGTCAGACTAGACTAAACACAGTGGCCCAACAAAACAGCACAAGATAAACACTGGTGAGGGGCCCATGATATCGCACAGCATCCCTTCTTTTTGAAACTTTGTTATCATCATACTCTCAAAGCAGTTTTATTTTCAAAAGTTTTGTTTTTTTGTCATTTATCAAAAAAAAAAAAAAAAACCTGGATGGATTCATTACTGTGCAGCGGAAATTGGAAGATTTTCAGCTTAATTGATCCTTCCTGACTGGCCATTGTCTAAGTGATGACAAGCTGTTGTAACATCAATAATGGCCTTTGGTGTGGAAGTTATTAGTCAAGAGTACAGGACTCAAAGGGTCCAATTCTCAGAGTCTGTTAGGTGTGAAAAAATGAAGTCAGAGAAAGCACAGCAATGTAGGAGGCTATTAAAAAAAGGAAATAGAATTTTCTGCATGGTAAGACAATTTGCAACTCATTTAGACAATGTTGTTTTAGCAAAACTGCCTGCACTAGTTGCAATAAGTGCCAATATAAAATGCTAAACAGATTTTAAAAGATACCAAAAGCACTTTTTTCTTCAATACTTGATTCATTTTTTTATTTTTAATTAACACTTACTATGATGCCAGCGGTCCACGGGTTGAGCAGAAACAGGGCACAGACTAGAAAGGTGCAGGCAAGCACAACACTGATGGAAAGGAGAAGCCAGTGCCGCAGGCTGACGTACTGCTCCCAGAAGAGGAAGGGGTAACCGTTGGGGTAGGAGGGCAGGCCTTGTCGGCTGTAGTTGTTGCAGATTGCTCGCACGCTCTCGATGGCCTCCACAAACTGCGGGGTCTCTCGGAGCCCGTTGAGGTAGAAGGGGAACTGTGCGTATTCGATGGGCTCGGCAGCGGGAACTGAACGGAGAAGAAGTGAGAGGAAGATTCATTTACTTTCCATGGATATGCACCGATCTTGGTTTTAATTTGGTTATAACAACATGTACAACAAATTCTGCAGAGTTAAATCAACACTATGCTGAGTCTATGTGGTCCTTATCAGAATTGGTGTTAATTTAACTCTTAAAGAGTTATTTCAAAGATCGTTTGAGTAGTTCAAACTTTTTCAAGTGTTAAAATGATTTAATTTCTTGTTGAAATAACTCTGAAAAGAGTAAAATTAACACCAATTCTGATAAGGACCACATAGACTCGACATAGTGTTGATTTAACTCTGTAGAATTACTTGTGTGGAAACATTTTATCTGAGGTACCGAGTGCTGCTGGGTAGTAAGGGAAAAAATCAACTAAAACGACAGTGGAAAAAAATAACCTTTGCAGATAATACAAATCTGTCCTGTTTAGGCTCTGGTAACTATTTCATAAATCCACAGTGATAATTTAAGACAGTTCATCTACACCACGTCGTGGTCTATCTATCCTAAATTCAACTCCATTCAAGGAGTAGTTACATCTGTGGGTGAGTGTGTTTGTGCTTATGTGGAGGTGGGGTGTAGAGGTGCGTTAAACAGAGCTCCATTGACTGGCCAGACTGAAGCCAAGTCTGCCTAATGAGGGCCTATCAGTTCCAGACACAGCAGACTGTCAGAACTAAGGCTGATTCACAGCAATTACATTGTCAGGATCATTGCCATTACCACACCCTAAACACAGCACCACCACATAAAGAATAATATAAATGCACAAACACGTATAGCTGCCTGTCACTCCGCAATGAAGTAATACTTGCTGAAAAACGGTTTTTAATTCAGATTCATGCCGTCACGTCTTTGCTGCACATGGCAGTTTTAAAGGATTTATTTAAAGGATTAGTCAGCAGCTGCATGTCTATATACAGTGCCTTCTAATAGTATTGATACATGCGTTCTACATTTTCATGTTATAACCACAAAACTACATTTTTGGTTAAACTAAAATGGAAGGAAAACAATACACTGGTTTTCCATTTGTTCAGGGGATTTTTTTTTTCAAAATCATCCCTGAGGTGGCACAAATTATTGGCAGCCTCAAGGAGTGGGAACAAGATTAGGATGGTCAGAGTTGATGAGAAGAAGGGTGAAGTTAAATACATAGTAATCCTGGATGAAAACCTGAGCAGAAGTCACATGTTCCAGCAGTAAAACACTAAACATATAGCCAGAGCTACAACTGCATGGTTTAGATGGTGGAATAACCTAGTCAAAGTCCAAAACTAAACCCAATAGGGTCAGGGTCAGGGTCAGGGTCAAATCCTGAAATTGTAATTGCAGCAAGATATTCAAATCACTTAGCAGCATAAATCTACACTGGTGGATCACACCGTAAAGAACCTAATCCAATAACCTTATCCCAGTCCCAAACTTCCTACAACTTCTCCAATCATTCATCCCATCCAAACTCAAGTTCTCCTAAACTCAAACAAGAGCAGACTGTAGTTTTATGTGATTTGCAGTCTGTTTGTAGTAAAGAAATGAGAGCAGGTTGTGTGGCATGATGAGGGTCACTGAGTTTTAATAAAGTGTGTGTGAGTGCGCTCGCAAGAGCCCCAGGGTAGCCAGGATTATACCACTGAACCACAGGCACAACACTGAGTTGTGTCCCAGCTCTCAGCCTTGCAACCTGAGCTCATGCAAGTGCACACTCTGCTCTGGTCCAGCAAAGTCTATTACCTCATTTTGAGCTTAGAGACGGACACAAAGCAATAAGTCAGACCACAAGAGGTAAACACAACTCGGAGCGAGGTGGCCTCAGCACGGTACCAGCAAAAGCTAGTGTTGAGACACCGCTACGTTGCACTGCAAGGCCGTCCTGTGTGTTGACTTACTGCTGAGACGTGTCTCGGGCATGGAGTCAGTCCGGTCGTGGAGCCACTCAGGAGGGTGCGGACGGATGTTGGCTTGTGAGGCGGCATAAGCGACGGGATCGTTGCTGACCCAGGCGGTTAGGTAGATGTAAAAAGCCCCAGGATTGATGATCCCATCTGCATCCACGAGTCTCTGTCGAGTCAGCTACAAAAACAGAAAGGGATGGGTTAATGACAGCAACCATAGCTAATACACACTTAACAGTATGGTCTGCTGAAAGGCCTTTCATTAAAAGGCCTTTCAGCTTTTCATTTACGTTGGGCTGAAAATTGTAGTCTGAACTGGAGTAATTGGCCTTTAGAAATAATAAGAAAAAAAGAGATTTTAACATTTAGTAAAAATTGTGGTGCTGCAGCTGCTTTTGCCACGAGTCTGTGGAAATCAACCATGTTTTACCATAACATTCTACAGGTGAGCAGACCGCAGAAATGTTTCCTTTTATACATGGATGAGTGCAAGAGAACGAAACTCCATTCAAAAACATGAGGCAAATATTAGCCCCGCTCTCTCTCCATTTCCAACCATAGAAAAATCAACAAGTCAAACACTGGTTACCTTCTCTGAAAATTCCTGTATTTCTGATCACAGCTTCCCAGAATTATCATGCCACATTAAAACATGGAAAATGTTGAATCAGCCTCTCCCTTTATATACAGCAGATACTGGCTGGTCTACCTCAGGCCATATGTCCTGACCACTCTGAATAAACGTCTAAAAGTAACTTTGGAGCACTCTCATACCAAGAGCTTCGGGCTGCTAAGGAAGAATTAACACTGAGTCTTTATAGATATAAAATGTGTAAGGACTTTTGTAGTTATTGGTGAAAAGAAAATTAGGTGTCAATTTGACTGCAAACAGTTTTATACGACTTGTCATGGTTGTTCCTTCAAACACCGTTCATATTTTATGTCTTAAGTGTTTCTTTGTAAACTGATAAATGTATTTAAGAAAATAATGGCTGTCATGTATACAAGCCCCCAACATATGTAAGTAAGTAAAAACTTTACTTATATAGCACCTTTTGAGATTTAATGATCACAAAGTGTTTTACAAGACTTGTTAAACAAAAGCAGATTCAAAAAGATAGGTTTTTAAATGGCTTTTAAAGAAAGCCACAGAGTCTGCTAAACTCAGCGTCCAAGGAAAGGAGTTCCAGAGTATTGGAGCCTCTGACAAAAAGGTTTAGTCTCCCTTCATTTTCAGTCTAGTACTATTAGTATGCACTGATCTCAGGGAACTGGGGATGTTCAGGTGCGGCAGTGCTCTACTGTAACCTGGTGTCTGCCTGTGAAGAGCTCTCCATGTTAAAACAAGAATCTTCAAATGTGCTCTAAAGTAAACTGGGAGCCAGTGCAGTTGCATTAGCAGAAAAATAAAATGTGAGGCTTTGGATGATGTGTGGATGTTAGAATAAAATACTGCTGGCTCCAAGTAGTTGTAGCTTAGACTGCCTGGGCCATATTTGAAACATCTACTTCTTTTTTAAAATCAGCATAACTTGGTACTAACAGTCCTTATACCCAAGCTTTAAAAAGTGCTTTTAAAAAACAGCTCATAAAATTTCTTCTTTGTATTTTTTTCGAATGTATTTATTTTTCTTCCTTTGCAAAACAATGAAACTTAAAGTTTATACTCTGAATAATTGCTCTGTCTGCAGAACATCAGAATTGAACAAATAAAACTAATCCTTAAAATTCGTCATGCAAAATTGCGACTCTAAGCTTCTCCTAGGGGAGAGTCAGACAACCTGGCATTCATCCATTATGAACCAGAAGTACAAACTGTTTGTTTATTTAGTTGTTTTTTGGTGATAGCTTCAACTATTATTTCATTTAAACAGCTGTATCCAGTACGTGATTAACTCTGTCACTTAAGGTTGCTAATTTAACCCTCATATGGGGAAGCAAAGGAGCGCGGCATAGCATCGCTACCTCCTGAGAGGTAAAACCATTACAGTACAGTTCCGCCACTCTGCCTTCTAGGAACCATAAATCTATCTTTCGCAGAGGCTGGGAGAGCTTTCAGGGGTCGAGTTGGACTCACCAGGTTACGTATATGAAGAAAGGATTTGGATTTTTTTTTCTCCTCACATTTCGTGGTGGTGGTGGTGGTGGTGGAGGGGGTTAGCGAGAGAAAAATTGCTTGAGTTAGCGTAACAATAAAAAAAATTGGCTGGAGTCCCTGGGCGCGTCTGTGTGCAGTTAACCTGGTTGTTAACACTGAAGGAAATGCCACCCAGCAAATGGAGTAGAGCTATAAAAATAACACAACATCTGTACAAATGTTGCTCGCACTTGGTTCTCCTGACCCCTATGGGTACCCAGAATGCCTGGCGCCACAGATTCAATCGGCCCTAAAAAGAAAAGAGCTCTTGATAATGTTAGCCCTGTCTTTTCTTCAGACTTTCAGTCTTTTCACCTCCTCCTTTGTCTGCATGCTCTCCCCTCGTCTGGATTCACTCCACCAAATGTCTCCTTTATGTCACATTGCTTTCAAACCAAGCACACCACGACTGAATAATCACCAGCAAAAAAGATAAATTGGAGGACAGACATAAAAAGTTCTTCTGCAAGGGACTGTAAAATGGTATATAAAAATGAAATAGTTGGTGAATATCTGCTCCTCTGTTTCAGACAGGAAAAAAACAAAAAACAAAACTACTGCAATAACACAGAGCTGGCCCAGATAAACAAGTGTTTCATCCCGTCTCAAAGAAGGAGTACAATGGAAAGTAGCACAGAGGGCAGAGGTTTGTAAAGGTAATCCTGACAGAGGGAGCAGGAGTGAAAGCTGAAATCCAGTGGATCTGGATTGAATTTAACAGCGGAATAGGCAACAATTGCATGTCTTCAAGCTGTCACAGGAAGCGCAGGCAACTCTGCCGGCGGCCCCTCGCAACTCAGATGTCACAAGCACCAGAGCTGCTTTTGCTTTCTGTGAACTAGATGAAGTAAATCCACCACAATCTAAACACTACAAGATCATTCTCAAAGCAATGCTCTTTAGAGTGGATGTTGTTACTGAATAGGGCTGTAGTGATACAATAATCTCACAATATGATACACGATATTCTGCCCACGATATGATATATATTGCGATTTTCAGCAAACTATACAATTCAATACACTTTTGCGATTTTCTGAAAGATTTTAGTGGGACAGAGTGATTTTGTTGACATTTTGTGACTGTTATAAAGTTGGATTGAATTAATTTAACTGAAAACTGTCTGTCTTTCCTTCACTCTGCGCAATTGCGCAGCAACAAATCCTAAGCGATGTGTAACTATAACGCACTGAGTCAATGGGGACGTTTGCGTGTTGCGGCGGAAAATAGAAGCAGGTCAAAATGTATCAACACAACGAAGCTAATAGACATAAAAACAATGACGGAGTTTGGCTACATCGAGGCTCAATGCAGTAAAAAGACATGGAGGATCA
>CAEGAF010081384.1:0-11135 GCA_903067075.1 Micropoecilia bifurca | reverse complement strand
GAATTTTTTTTTATTTGCATATGCTGTGGATTGGATTTCTTGGTAGCATCATGTTCTATACTTTGCTTCGTACAAAGTCTTTGGACCCTCAGCTGTTTAGAAAGTATTACTTGCTGTGGATGTTTTAATCGACTAGATCTGATTTCAGCCGATCACTAACATTTAGCCGTCATGTAACTAATGCGCTAGCTTAATTGTGAAAAAAGCTATTCTAATAAACTTACAGAAAATTACAAATCAAGCTAAGCAACATTTTTGTCATCAATAAAATGTCTTAAACATTCCTCTTACTCTGACTAATTCCTCAGTATTTGGATGAGTGACCATGTACTGCACAGCTTCATTCACTTCCTCTGCTGCCATTGTCAAACTACAACCATTTAAAGCAAGACGATTATTCTAAAATATCATTCACAATTCCTTCTTCTGTTCACTGGTTGGCCTCCGGTTGGATTTTTGGATATGGATTTGTTGAGCCAGATATAACCTGCATACCAATTACAATATATGCTGTGTGTCCTGATGATGTTGTCTACAATTAAGCATCATTCAAAATACATAACTTCACTATGAGGGTAATATTCAAAATGCCCCTTTGGCTTACTGTTGTGTTGTTTCCCTCTTTTTATCTGGCAATGGAAAGCTGTAACTGTGTAAACACAGCAAAGCAACAAAGATTTAGAGGCTGCATGGTTCAGAGGGCAGCAGCTTGGATGTATATAGACATCAAAATGACACGGTACACAAAGCGCTTTGACGCAACAATAAAATACCCACCTGACACACACTAATACATACATCTACAACTCACTAACTTCTCCTGCTCTCCATTCACAGCCCTTTCAGTTCAGAGCATTGAGAGGTTGCTTCTATACTCTGTGTGTGTTGTCTGTATTCTGTCAAATCAATCATTTTTATAACCATATAGCTAATTATACAGCTGTTGTCATTAACTTGTAATTGTGAAAGCACTTATTTGCCAATATGGTCACACTGTGCTTTCCATGCTTTGCCCTCATATCATGAAATTGCCTTTGAATAACAAACCAAGTCGCTTGTTGTCTCTGTTTTCACGACTCATTTCACACCATCAGCAAACCCCACCACCCCACCCCCGATTCAATGAACTTTCACTCTGACCCTTGCACAGTTTAACACCATTAAACATCCTCTCATGATATGCTAAATGTGCCTGCAGTGCTGATGACTTGTCATGATCTACACTCCTTGTTTCAACAGAGATGTTCAGCAGGTCTCAGGAAAACAGTGAGCAGGAAAATAATAAATATTTAGAGCTGGAACTGAACAAAGTGTTCTCACCTTTTAAACCTCTTCTCATTTAGTTATGTTGCAATAATTACATTTATTGCATTTTATAGTTTATTGTGACTAAAATGGAGATCTGATAAAAAGAAAAGAAAAAAAATTTGAATCTATGTGAAAATGTGAAAAAATGATTAAATTAGATAAAAAGGAGTGAGTTTTTCCAAAAGGTCTTTTTTTTCTAGGAAAAATCATGGAAATTTCTAAGATTGTAAAAGACTAACATCATAAGTCAGACATGCAGTGGACCCTCTGTACCTCTGGATACATTAGCCAGTGGTTTCTCCTTGCCTGTAATTCCCCCATGATGTATCTCTTCTCCCACTTCCTTTTCAACAGGAAGCTTTCATTTGATCAAACAGAGCAGATCTACTGGGTGTCAATTAGTGAGGAGAAATTAGATTCTCAGAGCCACTTTTGAATTTCAGATTTTAAAACACAAGTTTTATTTTTAGCATCTTTTGACAGCTTGTGTGTTCATTAGTCGATAAAGGCTATTTTATTTATATGTTTGAGAAAGTAGCAGGGGAAATAATGTATATGTTTTATTTTAATTAAATATTAATGACAACTTAAGGGCTTTCAGACCCCTTAGGATATTCTGTTCTTGGTGTAAAAAAAGGCATGGAGGGAAAAAAGGCCTGATTTTTATTAATCTACAAGAAAGAGCCACGTTGTTTTTAGCCAAATCATCAATTTCTTGATTTGCTTGTTAGTCATTTTTCTTATTTACTGCAAAAGGTAAAATATTAGCTTTAAAACAAAGGAGGGTATATAATGTATTCAGAATTACACAAAACTAACACTTAAACCAACAGAACATTAAAATTTACACTTTTAATCCAGGGCACCAATCTCCTATACTAGGGGAAAAATTGCCGTTTGTTGTGTTTGATAGAAATCTCTTTAGTAACATTCCTATTTCATACACTGTAAGTGCACAGCAGTGCCATAACACTTGTGTTAACAGATGTCATGTCCATGTCACATCAGTCAAATCACTCATATAACTCAGAAACAGCCTTCAGCGTGAGACCAAGTCCTCTCACTCTGTCCTCTGTCAAATGTTTCCACTTAGCATTTTTTATGCAAACATGCTTTGTTTTGAATCCATTTGGAGATGGAGAGGTCAGTTGGCAGAGGAGCCGTTTTATCTGAAGCGGACTGCGACTATCTTAACTACTGTCTACTGCTGAGACTGATAGTAATTTGGACAACAGAGCAGCGGCGAAGTGTGCCAAGTCAGGGTTCATCAATCAAACAGAAGCCTGGTAAAGGCCTGTCTCATAAGTTACATAATGTTCTTCAGGCTTCCAAATGAGCATTTAAAAGTTTCCATTCTAACAAGCACATCTGTTATACCAATCTGAGGTTTTTTCTCTCTATGTCTACTTTATTAGATCAGTGTGGCATGTTGGTGTGGATTCACCTTAAAGGTGAGTGGTGGGTGGCACCAACATAGCCTTTAAAGCCAGGTGTGTGTGTTGCATGCTGACATACAATTGTTTTGAGGTGTGGAGATGCCGTTGTGTGAGATCCTGTGATCCTGTCCTTCCTCAAGCATCAAATAATGGTCTTCAGTTTGTGATGATTGTGATTCCTTGATTGTGATTGTGGTTGGGTTGATGGTCCTGTGTGTGGTCAGGCGCGTCGTCGGCGTGGAGATCTTAACCGAGATCCTGAGGTCTTGGCGGTGGATTGTTATGTGGTTCTCCTCTCCCTCCTCCTGCCTCTTCCTGGTCTCACCTGGCCTGATTGTCCGCGGCGCAAGGGGAGCACAGCCACACCGACGCAGTGTTTTGTCCCTTTTCTTTTGCTTCATGCATTTTCAGCTGGGTGTCATTTACCCAACTGATGATTTATTCTTTATTCTGCCCAGGGTTCAAACATTTATGATGAGTTCCCTTATTATTTTTCAGTACGTTTATTTACAATTTGTATTTTTTCCTTTTTTTGTTTGCATGTAGGTTTAATTTGTCAATTGCTTGTATGCTTGTTTTTAGTTTGTTAGTTGCTTTGTTTGTCTTGCTTTTTGTTGTTCATTTGCTTTGCATGTTTTTCTTTGTTTGGGTTGCAGTGTTTTATTTTTTTTTTTCTGTATTAATTTCTTGTTTAGTTATTAATTAGGTTTGAAGAGCTGATGGGCCCCTGAAAAGCTGATGTGTAATATGTATTGTGTGAAGTTTGTAAACTGTTTCCTTTAAAGAATATATTCTATTGTTGTAAGCTTATTTTAAACTTTTGGAAAAAATGAATCATTAATTTTTAAACATTATGATCCACCTCTCTTTGTTGTCTTGACCTGGTCTGGCCTTTTTGCAGATATTAGAAGATGAATAGTCCTGGGGCCAAGATCTCAGGTGGCGTTATTGGTTGTCCATCCGTCCATCCATCCATCCATCCATCCATCCATCCATCCATCCATCCATCCATCCATCTATCCATTCGTCCGTCCATCCATGCATCCATCCATCCATCCATCCATCCGTCCATCCATCCATCCGTCCATCCATCCATCCCTCCGTCCATCCATCCATCCATCCATCCATCCATCCATCCATCCGTCCATCCTTCCATCCGTCCATCCGTCCATCCATCCGTCCATCCGTCCATCCATCCATCCATCCATCCATCCATCCATCCGTCCATCCATCCATCCATCCGTTGGTGGGGTTGCTGGTGCCTCTCCAGCTAATGTTCCGGTTGAGAGGTGGGGTCACCCTGGACCGGTCGCAGGTCTGTCACACGCGTTTAATAGTATTTAATAGTAGACACTGCTATCGCCACATTAGGTGCACCATGTTTGTACAGGGTCCAAACCCATCGACAAAGTGTTGCCCAGGTGTCAGGGTTAATCCTCAGAGATTTTGATATGATAATATAACAAAGATGTTCTATGTACCAGTAATACATCCATAATGGGAACCTCTGCATCGCTGAGGTTCTCTGTTGGACTAAGCTCTGGTGATCGTGACGTCTGGAGGAGGACAAATGCAAATGCTTGTTCTGTGGTAGCACTGTGATAAAAGGAAAACAGGCAACCAGGAGAAGTCTCATTCAAACTGATCTTTACTGATACGAACTGCAGCTACCAGCTTCCACAGACGCAGCACATCTGTCAGAGATGTTACATACGTAGAACCCGTACGGCAACCTCTGTGGGACAGGATCATTGTTTCTCAAATGACCTAGAACATTATGACCTCGACACATGGGGAGCAACAAATGGCCGTCATTGCCAACGTGGTGAAAACCAACACAGTGGACACGATTGTTACAAAAGAGTTACAAATTCCAACCTCCAAGAAATTAGATTGGAGGGATTTTGATATTTTCAAAGCAGTCTGTGTCAGACAAGGTAATGGAGATTTTACTGCTACATACATGGATTTTGGAGAATATAAAATATGTAAGTCTCCAGTTATTTATGTAACCAGTCACAAAGAATGGTCAGTGTGTGGAAACATAATTTTTTTAAGCCTTGACAACAAACCATCCCATCGTAGCTAATGTCCCCCAAGACACATGCTGGGCCTGGTGGGAGGGGCACCAGGACAGCAGCCGATGACTATCAACACTCCTTTACGTGTTTGAGTTCAAACATGTTCACAGGAAATAAAACATTTGAAAATATCACTAGTAATTGTGTATTATTGGAAGATATTAACAATATCTAACACCAAATATCTACTAAAAATGGCAAAAAGTAAAAAAAAATAGAAGCAATTAAAATAAATCTACATTTATTGCACCTCAGTTGTTTTATTGCATTGAAAGTGTCCAAAATGTTTTCATCCTTTATCCATCATCGTCACTTTACTATTTATAAGTGTAGCCCAGTAAAGACATGCCATAGTTACAGACCAGTTTGTGCTTCCAACCGTTTCAACAGAAACTCTTGATCTCATCTTTGCTATTACTATTACTGGTGTATAAAACACCTAAAATAAATAATGCCTAGCCTGGTGGAGATGCAACTAAAGCCTGGTGGCCTGCCAGGCTGATAATGCACTGAAGGAAACCCTGATGTTTGTTCACTAATGTCCCCTAATGAACCCTGGAGGCCTTCACATACCAACTGAGGTTTCATTTCATGAAAGAGGATTCTATTAGATGACGTCTGAACACAACTGACAGCACGTTTTTATTTAGGATTGTCAAAGTAAAGCAAAATAACATTTTCCCTAAGCTGAGGAGATTTTGGTTGAATCTATTTTCACTGCTGTTCTGTACATACCCTCCTTTGCTTCCTTCACATGTAGCTCATCCTGTTGGCATGTTCTTGCTCTAGGTGTGAAGCATCCTTTAAAAAGACTCTTCACTTCCACAACTCCACCTTGTTAGGAGTGTATTGATGTGATTTCACAGAAGGGACAAACACACAGCTGCTAAAAGCCAAATGTTGGGGGTCTTGGGTTGTGATTGGTCTCCATCTGAACATTTTCTTTGTCTTTTAAACAACCGACTTGCGTCAGGCCAATGCCAACATCGTAAAATATCTCTTACTGAGTTCAAATTATGTTTTCCTCGTGTTTGCAGGGTAAACTGTTGAACTGTTTAGGTGAAAGCTGACTGGAACTTTTGTCAATATGCTTTTTTATTGTTTTTTTATTACAATAATGTAATTAAGCAGCTGTTATTTGTTTTGGCATTAATTCCATAACTTCATAATGGGGAGAGTACTTTTAGATTACAAGCTGCCTTCTCTTCATAAAAACTTAAAAAGTCTGATCTTGTTGGTGGATAATATTAAAAATAGATGCCAAAACATCTTTATGTAACTAAAGTAAACTCACTCAGTGAATCTTTCAATGAAGTGACAGTTCATGACACATAGCAACCTCTCTCCTTAACCTCCGTTGTGGTTTCCTTAACTAAATTAGCCAGAGCAGGCATGGCCGCCGAGCATGTTAGCATCAAGAGGTAATCCTGGTGCAGTGGGATGTGTCAGCATTCAGCTCTGCTCAGGAAAGACGCTGAGAATCTGAGTGACTCTACGTATTGTCGGAGCGCGCCTTTATGCTCCAAACTAAGTAATAAGAAATGTTGAAATCCATCTTATGCTGAGTTCTTGTCATTTTTGTTAGTCACATTTCTCACTCAATTATATTTTCCTTCTAAATTTCCTAAAATATTTGAATTGTGTAACTTTATCAACTTGGGCCTATCAGCATCTCCCTTACCACCAACACCCACAAATCATGACAGTAAGAATTCATTGGAAAATTCTATAATCTAGTTATGGCTAAGATATTAGCTGCACTCATTTCCCTTCACTAAATAATATGAAACATAAATTATACAACTGAACTAATCAGCAAGAATATAGCTCTGTTTGAAAAATTGTCAATTACAGTATAGTGAAAAATTGAGTATGTTGAAATATTTTCTGAAATAATATAGTCAAAGTAATAGTTTGAATTTTATTTCAAGTGAAGCCAGTGATGTATGGGTTCCAGTTTATTTGCAATATTCTCCCAATATGACTTACATACTATAAAAATTTAAAAATTGCATTAGTTCTTTATTAATGCAATATTTTCAGCAGCAGCTTTGGATGGCAGGTAAAAGAATCGTCTGTTTGCCCTCAGCTTTGTGCAGATACCCAAAATCTCTGGATGTAAACAATAAGATTCAAAGTGTCTATAAAGTATTAACTGAGGCCAAAATTATTTTAATTTGCTAATTTGATCATTTCTTTTCACAGTTTAATTATATGGTCAATATCAGGGATAACTGTCCTTAAAACTGTATGACTTGGGCCAAACATTTTGGGTAAAAATCGTTCGATACTTTTTCTGACATTTAATAAACAGAAAACATTTTGGTAATTGTGACTGACCTATAATGAGAGAAGCTTGGTCTGATTCAACTTCAGAAAGTGAGAAAAGCATTCTGGTAGTGGAACATTTCAAAGCTTATGCTGCTTTCAGAGGGTTGGGGTTCCTGCCTGATAAACAGCGTTACTGACTGCTCCTCTTGCCTCTCGGCGTCGTCTCACAGCTGCACAACGAGCTCCGAAACAGTCAACATGCAGCACACAGACTTCTTTTAACGTCTTTCTCCAGAATCTCAGTGGGTTGTTGTGCTCCTGGTGAGTCCTTGCCAAGGATGAGGATGAATTAGTCATACACATGTTGCACTTACGCCCTGGTGAATCAATGGAAGCGAGCGCAAGAGTTGCACACAACCTGTTGAGTGAAAAGGAGGAGGCAGCGATTTATTTATTTATTTATTTTGCAGTCATGCATTAGAATTCAAAAGGTGCGATTCTTTCCCCAGCTGGATCTAGACTTGGTTTTAGTCAGAGATGTTTGCTAAGCATTATTGTTCCTTAATGTGAACGTTTGTCGTTCTGTAAGACTCAAATCTTGACACAAAGATGGCTTCTCGTAACCGGTGGAAACAAAATCATGCAAATTGGAATTATGATAATAAATTTGCTTCTTATAAATGTGTATTTTTGTTTTCTTAATATACATTTTTGAGCTTGGATAAGGTGGTTTGTTGGGCTATAATTACTTTGGTGTATTTTGTAAAACTGCTGTGGAACACCAGTGACTTGTGTCAGTTTGTTGTATTTGATAAATAAGCGCCTTGCTACCCAGCAGCAAGGCTTATTTTGGGGAACTGTCCTCCTTGGACCATGTGCAGCTGGCTCTCCCAGAGCTCTCACCGCTCATGAATTCATATCTCTTCTATGAAATCGCTGTTCAGTAATTTATAAATTAGCTAAAGTCAATTCTTTGATCTACAGCTAGCTAATGCTACTAAGTTAAAGAGCCTATATATTGCTCTATATGAAGCTTCATTATGCACAAGGCACCAAGACTGTTATTGTTTTCCACTGTATTCATGAAAAGTACGTCATGGAAAACTGAGAAAAAGTGCATAAAGACAGGCTGCCTTAATAACAGGTGAAACGAACAACCAACTCAGAAAGATGAAATAACAAGAAGAAACACTCAGCCGCACTCTTCCACAGCGGACACACATCAGAGGTAAAAGGTCTAAACATAAAACCAAAGGCTTTGAGGAAACAATTTGAAGGCGTTCTAATGGACCATGTCAACTGAACCTTTCAAAGTTAAGGCAGAAGTGCTGCTTCAATATTTCTAAACATCTTTTTCCTAACCACTGAACAAAATACAGAAATCTGGCAGTTCACTGAAGATTCACACACTGCACAGATCCAATCTATCAAAAGGCGTGAGTTAGTCCAAAGAGAATATTTATGACAGGTCCATTAACAAGCCTTTTTTATGGCAAAGCAACAGCGTCTGTAGGTGTTTGGACATGTACATTAAACCATTTAATGTTCACATTTAGGACCGGATGTTTTCATTGCTTTCTAACTGAAAAGAAAAAATGGATCCAAAGCACTTAGAGAAACTGTAAGTCAAGGAGGTCGGCACACAAAAAACGGTGGCACAAAGTGGGAAATGTCATGTTGTTCACAGCAGCCAAGGCAAGGTGGTAGAAAGGGTGGAGGGAGAGTGTTTTGTTCTCTGCTCATCAAAAGCCCAACTTGGAAGTGAAATCTTTCAGATTTTCTTACCTTGTTAACACATTGAAATGTAGCACCTTTCCAACAGCCATGCAACTTCAACTCTGCATGCCATTTAATACCTCCGACAGGGGTTTTGAGCGATGATGTGGTGCAGTCTAATTTTTTGAAATTATTAATTATTATTATTATTATTATTATTATTATTATTATTATTATTATTATTATTATTATTATTATTCCAATTCCTCCAAAGTTATTGTAACATTTTGTTTGTGTCTGCAGGCAGCCCATCCATCTCCAGTTAGTAAACATACATAATGAAGGTTGTATTTTTTTAACCTCTTTTAGGAGATAAGGTTAAATGGTAGCATCATAGATCGTCTTTGACACAACAACGCTGATAGGTAATTTGATGTTTCCAAAAAACGCTGGGTAACTACCTAAAGTTATTGACATTTCAGGTTGAATATGGTCAAAGTTTCTCAAATCGCAAATAATGTTTTCAGAATAATTTCGGAATAATGTGGTTTTGCCAAATTCATTTTTACAGTGTCCAATCAAAGACTGCCCAGAGTACTAAAAATAAGCTAGCATATGTTTTTACAGGTCAAACCAAAGTTTCATAATCCACACAAACCATTTCAGGTTTATTAAATGATAAACTACAGGCAATCACATTCAGTCCAGACTCACTAGTTTGGAAATATTCCTTTTGCTAATACAGCGCTATAAAAAGAATGCTATCTGTAGCACGTTAGCTACAGATAACTAATGACGCTGTCTCATAAATGTAGCTAAAAAAAAGATAATGATTTATGAGATAGCATCATTAGAACGTAGCTAAAGACTCTACATTCTCACAAACCAATAATTTCTTGGCTGCCATTCTGTGAAGGATCAGTTCTTTATAATCAAGTGTTAGTCATCTGTCAACACAATAGGGCAACTAAATATTAAATGAATTACTTCAAAAATATTCATTTAAAATATGAAGACAACAGGACAGCCAGACAGATTTAGACTTCCAGCACAAGATAAAGCTATCTGCTGAAAACAACTTTATGGCATTTTGGTATTTTATGGCACAAGATCTCATAACAATCCCAGACATGTGTACAAGGTAAAAATAACTGTATGTCAACACAAAGTTTATACTAATCTAAGATTTAAAGGATGACAATAAAGTAGCTTTCAGAGTAGTTTTGATATTAAATCAACCCACCAAAAATGTTTTTAGTTTTTCTGGGTGGCTGACTACATGACCTAAACAACTAAGTAGCTATAAGCTAGCCTGGCTATAGACTTCCTACTCAATTCCACTCAATTCTCATTTCCTTTCAATGCTCCATCTGGGATTTCTTCCAATGAGCTGGATTTCTCCAGTCAAATCTTCAACCAATCAATTCAAATAGTGAACAATGACGTCAATTTTCTGCGCTGTTTTAGAATTGTAGTCTGCCTGTAGTTTTATCAACAGCAGCAGAGGAAGTGAGCAAAATCGATACCGCTGGTGCTGAAAGCCAAGTAAAATAGATGGGTATTAAGACGAACTTTAAAAGTGGACAGTGACAGGGCCTCTCTGACCTGCAAAGGCAAGTCATTCCATAACTTAGGACCAATGACAGAGATGCCCTGTCCCCTCTGAGCTTCCTGTCCCCCCTGAGCTTCCTGTCCCCTCTGAGCTTCCTGTCCCCTCTGAGCTTCCTGTCCCCTCTGAGCTTCCTTCTGGATCTTGGTGCCTCCAAGAACAGCTGATCTGCTGACCTGAGAGACCGATAAGGTATGTAGAGATGAAGAAGCTCAGTGAGGTCAGCCAGGGCAAGATTATGTAATGATTTAAAAACAAACATAAGGATTTTAAAATGAATCCTAAAATATACAGGCATCCAGTGAAGTGAGGCCAGGGCAGGGGTCACATGTTCCCTCTTTCGAGTTCCTGTGAAAAGTCGTGCAGCAGCTTCTGAACTAGCTGCTGACGTGAGAACAGCGACTGACTGACTCCCATATAAAGTGAGTTCCATCCATCCATCCATTTTCTGCCGCCATGGGGTCGGGTCGCAGGGGCAGCAGCTTCAGAAGGGAGGCCCAGACTTCCCTTCCCAGCCACTTCTTCCAGCTCCTCCATGAACCCCAAGGCGTCCCAGGCCAGCCGAGAGACATAGTCCCTCCAGCGTGTCCTGGGTCTCCCCTCCTCCCGGTGGGACGTGCCCGGAACTCCTCACCAGGGAGGCATCCTGACCAGATGCCCGAGCCTCAACTGGCTCCTCTCGACGTGGAGGAGCAGCGGCTCTACTTTGAGTCC
>CAEGAF010081367.1:0-14144 GCA_903067075.1 Micropoecilia bifurca | reverse complement strand
AAAAAAGAGTTTCAAAAGAGTTATGTCCGATTTGCCATAACTATTTAATGGATTCTTTGTCGCAAGCTGGGATGGCAACAGGGGTAGCAAGGCTCTCGTTTGGGGTGGCAACTGCCACCCCTCCCACCCCGCTAGATCCGCCCCTGTTATCCAGACTATCGTGGACAATCCACAATCCAGAAAGAATTAGAGGAACCGCAGATAAACCCAGTGTTAGACCCAGTGTGAAAACTGTTATCTTTAGAAAAGTCAAATATGGACTGAATTATTCTACAAAGATTTGGGAAACCTTTAGTGAGTCTTGCTTCATTTTAAGATGGCTGTACAAATAATCTGAAATGCACATCACACTTTCAGATTCCAATTTGAACATATTTTGAAAACTATATAGAATTGTTTTTTTTTTCTTTTTACAGTGCACTACTTTGTCTTGGTCTAACGCATAAAACACCAAGAAAACAAACATTGCATTTTGAAATTTTGATGTGAGGAAATGAGGAAACACTTCAAGGAATATAAAAAGTTTTTGCAAAGAAAGCAAATCTGTTACAATATGCAATTTTATTTTTTTATGTGAAAACTAAACACTCGACAAGGCAAGAGAGAAGCAGCCGCAGCAGCAGCGTTGAAGCCTCAGGCAAAAGTAGCTTTAGACTTTAAACAGAAGGTGTTTCATCCAGATCCACTCAGAGTTCATCCAACAGTCTCTGATGAAACTTCACTCTTCGTACAGTTTCAAATTGTGATATAGTATTTAAATCTCTTTGTTTGCAAAAATCACAGTCATAAATTGTAAATATTCCAATATTCTGAACTTTCTTTTTTTCTTGCCCCAGTGATGGAAACTTTAACAGGTGCTCACTTTGAAAGCTCTACTGACAGCTGTATTTGCCCGTCTTTCCCAACAGCAATAAATAAAAAAAAAAGCCTATATGTTCCAACCTCTGCATCCTCAGAGGCCAGATGACAGCAAGTCAGCTCGGTTATAAAACCTTACCATGTCTATAAGTCTGGAAGTATGAAACAGTCGTCTTGAGACTCGGGGAGTTGTTGTCCTTTAAGTCTTAAACTCAAGTCTTTCTGCGCTGAAACCTCTCACTGGAGTTTATTATGACCTCTTATGGCTGCTGCTCAAGAGGGATTTGGGACTAATAACTGAAAATATGGAAATGCTGTAATTTAAGCTAAGGGTTTGGCGAAAAGCAAGATAAATACAAACTGCATATAAGGGAATAGTCCGATGTGCTTTATTAGTTTTGTAACTAATAAACCTTTGAAGAAGGAGGGGTGGGGGAGGGAATCAATAATCAAGTTCCCTAGTGTTTGCAGCTTGGATTGATATCATTCGGCATGAAGAAATATGTACAAAGTGAAAACATCAACATGAGCAAAGAAGCTTTTTCTACCAGGGGGGCGAAATGTGGAAGGAGAGCAGATCGGTGGACGCGGATGAAAGAGAACTGCCACCGACTCCGAGGCTTCTGAGGTGAGACTTCAATAATAAAAAATAAAAGTCATGGAGAGAAAAACGGGTCCGGTAAGCAAATTATTCAGCATGAAGTCAAACAGAGTCCGCGCATACAGCAGCGCTAATAAAGAAGCACTTTGGCTCAAATGGGAAAGGAGTCAAAACAAGACATTTAATAGTTGTTCTGTGAGTTGTGTTTACTAAAGCTGAACGCTGCATAATGCATCCGGTCTCATCAGCCTTTCTACATGGCAACCGAGATGGAGTCAGAAATCAATAAAGCAGGATGAAGGGACCAATTAAATTAGAAACCCAGCAAAAAAAAAAAAAAAAAAGTTAATACAGTCTCCTTACCAAGCTGAACAGAGGACGGTAATAATAGCGTTCAGATTATTTCATGAAACATTCATAAGTCATTTCGGAGCAACACGTAAAATGAAGTGTGCCTGACCACATTAGAGTCCCCAGATGTGAAGGTGTTTGAGGCTGTTTATTGTGCATTTCAGCCACATGGAATCATTGATAGCATAATTAACTGTTACTTTCAGTTGATATGACAATGCAATAGATGTATCAAATGTGACCAAAAAGAAATCTAACTTTGTAATGAAATGGCTTGAAATTAGAGTCTCTGTCTCTTTAAGATACTCCTGCTCCTTCTGATACTCCTCCTCCAGGAGGTCATTAATCCTTTAACAACTGTTTTTACCCACCATTTCAATAGGAAGTAGCTCAGCAGATGTGCAGTTCCACCAGGTGTTTGCTAATTGCTCCTGGCTAGTCTGAAGGAGCTGAGTGGGAGCGTTGTGCACTAGGAAACTGCAACTCAAAGGAAAAACCTTAATCCTTAAAGGAGACATTCGGTCCCACCAAGTGTTTTGCACAGCTGAGTGGTTGCCATGGGAGATTAAAGGTTTTCTCAATCTTGCATGAGAGAATAAAGGAAACACTTCAGGGATGTTTTTGAGGAAATAAAATAATATAACTTAAATCTCAAAAAAGGCATTTCTAAGCACTACTTCCCCTTTAATAAAGTAAAAGATAAAATATTGTCTCACTTGGTCCATGAACAGACAAATGCAAACGAGGCAATACTCAAAATAAATAAATAAATGATCTAAAAACTCAAGCGGCTGAGTTTAGCTAGGAGTTTTTATTTCACCAACATGCAAATTGGAGACAACAAACCCAATGAGTTTCCCTGAAGGAGTTTAGTTTTACGACAAAAACTCCTCCGGACATGTTGGCAAACACCATTTTCTCATCTGTCGAAGAAATTTTGGAACAGTTTCTGTTGCTGCATATCATCTCACAGTTCTGCTCTTTGTAACAGAAATAAGTCAGGGGGGCAGGAACACACACTCTGGAACATCTGCACATCAATGTGTATAAAAGCAGTTTTTTTTAGCATGATGTAATAGGAACCTCTGCTCCAGGCTGACTTTTAGTGCAGGAGTTCACACTCAGGTCAAACTCAGTTTTAATGCCACAGAGACGGTGTGTAGCTATACAGTTGTAGTGAAACGCTTCTGCACTTTTTATCAGCTACGATCCCTGAGATTACGTTACTTTTATGGTTGAAGCGTTTAATCAAAATTTGAAGCAATTGAGTCAATTAATATTTAGTTATTTTTACTGCAGTTTCTTTTTGGTTCAGCTTAAAAGAGGACATTTATAATAAATCAATTGACATTTATTTGCATTTAGAATTTTTAAAAAACTTTTCATGTCTGAAGTTTTAACAGAACCCATAAAGAGAAGCCTCTTTTTAATAAAAAAAAATTCTAATGCATCATGTTCCAAAAAAAAAACATGCAAAGGCACCAAAGCATCCAGAATGCGAGATATTACAAAATTTATTTTTTGTTTTCTGCCCTTTTGTACTATAAAGATGGTGGAAAAAATTGTCTTCACTTGTATGAGATTTTGGTTACATGTACTCGGTAAGATTTCAATAAAATTCCTAAAACTATATCCTATTTTACTTACCATGCGATTATAAGTAGGGAAATAGGAGAATTGTCCAAATCATTTCTTATTGTTCTCAAACTGCTGGTTCATGGAATTGAACTCTCTCTATCACCTTAGTTTTCAACGGTGTGTATGGCACCATATTGGAGGCAAACGTGAGTTCAAGCTTTTTCTGAGAAATGAGGTACAAAGACATAAAATGTTCACATAACGTAACATTTTAAAGCTTTATTTTTGAAAATAGTAATAAAAAATGTCTATGTCATAAACAGAGAAAAGATTTTTTTTTAATTCCCAAATGATTTAGTAAATAATGTCAGTCCAGGTAAAAAGTTTCAGTCCAGGTTCGACTTAAATATATACAATTTACAATGTGTGTCTGCTTGTCTAATTCCTTAGTGATTGCAAAAGTGTTACGCTGTTTAGATTAGATGTGTAAAAGTACTTAACATCTTTTGGGGAAAAAAAGCCATCCAGACACTTGAATACCAACCAACCAATCAATCAACCAATACTAAGCCAATACAAATCAGATCCTAACTTCATCAGCAGCTGGCTACTGTACCGAAGTGCTGTTTTCTTTAGAGTAACACTTTTAAGCAGTTAAACCCATAAACATTATTCATGTCCGATTCAATGACACCCCTACATTTACGTCATAAAATCCAAAAGAAATTATTGGAGTTTTTTTTTTTTTTTCCATCTGAAAGTAAATAATAAAAAACAGACATTTTTGTGAACTGGCACACACTATGGCAGACTTAGTGAAGAGATGAAAACACAATAAGACCAGACCCGGAAAAAAAAATAAAGAAAGCGAACAGACAATTGGCCAGGAGGAACACAACTCTGGCCAGGCTTTTATTTGCTGTAATGAGTCTACAGAAGAAAGACGGATGGTTGGAAAGAAGCTGACCAACCCGTTTTGCTGCTGGGCAGGTGAGTAATAACAGACCGCCTTGTTTGTTTGCTGTGTCTCGATTCGCTCCTTTGGTTTGTTGGAAGAGTGACCACTTCACCAGTTTTGTTTTAAACAAAACGAAAAAGAAAAGCTGAGTTATTATATTTGACTCTTTTTGTCGGAGTTTGATGAGTTGAAGGGGTTTTGATTGATGACTTCAAAAAAATTGTTCGTCATGTACCAGATGTAGCATATCAGATTATAAGTCTTTTTTGTCTGTGAGTTTCACCCTGCTTAGTCTCCTAATGTTGTTGCTGGGAGGTGGTAGTTTTTTTTTTCTTTTCTTCTGTCAACGTCGATATGAAATCTACAAGCACTGATATCCAACTGAGATTTGTTCTTACCACAGTGAGTGTAGGAGTAAGTGTTTGTTTGAAGCACAGATCTAAATCCTTATTCAGGTCACATTTCTATTTTTAAAGGTTAAACCAAAACAGAATTTTAAAAACATCAACACTCATGCATACTTTCACACTAGTGCCAGGTATCGAACTGGAGTCGTGATCAATGCATCTATTAATCAACGCAGTTGTGGTGTCCATGATTAAATATGTTGCTAGTGTACAGCTTGTGGCTGTGTTTGGCGCAGCCAGTTACTTACTGTTTGCAAAACTACACATTATTGCTCTAATAATTCATACTTTTCCCCTACAGTCTGTTTATCCCCCCCCCTTCACCTGCCTTTCACACTGAAAGAGAGTGTGTTGCTGATGCTCCTGAACAACTTTCCACGAGTACGAGTTCAGCAGAGAGCAGCTGAAACACTAGGGAGGAAGTTTTATAACGCTGAAAGCAAACCGGTAGGTGAACAGTTCTTTTGCAATTTGGACACACATTTCGACCCGATTTACAACAAACATCAGGGAACATGTTAGCCTTAGCATCTCAGAATGCATAGTATATGTATTTAAAAAATATAAACAAAATGATTTTCAGAGCCTTTTAAGAAAGCAACTTTCCTTACCTACCAAAACATGAATGCAGCCTAGCATGTCCTGAATGAACTGTGGTTAAAATAATAATATCTTTGTTAAAAAAAATACCAGACTTCAGCTTCCTGGACATTGTTGGTGTTTGAGATAAAGTCACAACCTTAATGTAGACAGTGTTATACTGATTAAATGTTATGTGAATAGTGCACTTTAAATATAGTATCTAAATGTTTAAGAATATATGTGGCACATTTTAAACTATTGCTCTATCATCAGATTGGGACACAGTAAATGCATAAATTTACTTGATTTGGACTGGGGACAATAAAATATTGACCGAGTCATTTCTAATCCTGGCAGGTGGTGTGATTTGTTGTATCTAAAGGAGAAATGTTCTTGTTTGGTTACACTTTCCTCTCTCAAAATTAGTCTACATGTCGCTCTTTAAAGGAATTATCCCTTGGGCAGCAGACAGACTATATCCTAGGGGTTGCACCAATTAGTCGACTAGTCGATTTTTTTCTCTGCAATGACTTTTTTCTGGGCCAGTCGACTAGTCGCAATCACGTGACAAAACAGATTTTTCCAAGGAAATAAAGATGGACCAGGTGAGTTTGTCAGAAAGCTCAAATTGTATAAAAATGTAAATAATTTAACAAAGAGAAACTGTAAATTACAGCATAGGCTCCCGCAATAGGGGCGCTGCGCGGCGCGGTGGTTAGCGGCGCCCCGCATATAGAGGCTTTAGCCCGCGGTGGTCAGGAGTCCGACTCCCGTCCTCCAGTCGCTGGACCCACCAAGCCTCTCCGCTCTCTCTGACCCCTTACAGTCAGATTGCTGTCAAATAAACTAGTGCCGAAAAATACTCAAAAAAAAAGACTGCCGGAGTAATGTGCTACAATTTGGCATGAAGTCGGGTTTTTTTTTTTATCCCTCTACTACCCTCAACTGATCAGCGTCACCCTGCGTACTGAAGCTGCTTCTAACCTGGCAGCTTTACGCCAGGTTAGAAATTTGGTTTGACATCTGTAAACTAAGTCCAAGCTTCATCCTGAGGGTCTGATGATCTCTGCCTCCATCTGCATGTCGGTTCAGAGCCGCTGCTGAGTCAGCAGAGCCTCCTGCCGCGCATGGGGCGGAAAAGCAGCAGTTGGCTTCGTTGAATTCAACTGTAACCAAGCGGGATCCGTTCATAATAAGTTTGGCTTGTGATGTTCCAAAATGATGTTCCAACGAACTTTCCTCCGCTGCTCACGAAGAGTAATCTGTTTATTGCTCTTTTAATTCTGCATAATACTTAGTAAAAGCGGGAGAAGGGGAGACGGGTGAAGGGGTTAATATTTGCCGTGTAAATAATTGATAAAGCCTCCAAGTAGTTTTGCGTTTATGTCACTATGACGTCTCCGGGACTAGTCGACATCGACTCGACTATTATCACAATGTAGTCGACCTTAAAAAATATGTAGTCGTTCAACCCCTACTATATCCACCTTCATAAACTGTTGGAGGCTTTTATCATTTATTATGTGGGGTAGCCCCCATCTGGCCACCACTAAGCTACGGCCCTGGACTGAACTGGAAACACTGACCACAAGACAGACAAAGCAAGACAAACATTAACACCTCTTACTTATAAAAAAACAGTATTTCCATCATATATACTTTTGTAAGAACTGGAACATCTTTCTACTCTGGTGGATTAATATTTCATTTATTCACATGAAACAGAATTCTCTTCTACACCTCAAAGAATAACGATGCCCAAACATCCAAAACCTGGTGAAAGAAGAAGCAAAAGACTGCAAATGCTATATTATTATCGCATTAATTTTTGAAGATGTTCAATGTTTAGTTGCATTCCTTGAGTTTGATGGAGTTAATGCTGTTAGTCATTCAAAGTACCCACCGACATTCAAATTCAAGGCAACCACTTGGGCAAAGTGCTGTGGCGCCTGAGCCCCCTGCTGTGATAATCTCCTGACATGAAGGTTTAATTCTTCCATCCAGCTTTTTACGCCCGGAGTTTTTTTTTTTTTAGATGTACTGTGCCTTGCTAAAGTATTCATAACCCTTGAAATGTTCAGAACTTCACGTTAGTGTAGCCTAAAATGCCAAGGTAACTGTCGGGACTTAACGGGATAGACCAAAGCAAAATAATATCTGAAGTGGGACCAAAGTGATGCGCAGAATTTTTTTTTTTCCTCCAACTAAAAAGCTGAAGAATGTGTCTTGTTGTAACCCCCAGCATGATACGGTCACACCCATGTTTCAATGTTGGACTTCTGAGTTTTAGAAATGATCTGCACCCTTAGTAGCGTCCATGTCTTCTTGCCCGTTTTACAGTAAAGCCGTATTTCTCAACTGGCAGCTTTCCTGTCAACAGGTTTTGCCACCTGAGGTGCAGATCTGTGAAGCTGCCACACTAAGCTCCTCGGCTGCCGACCTGATTATTGTTATTTTCATTTCATTTTGTCTTGGTACTCTCTGAAACGTTCTCAGCCCCTCCATAACCCTATAAACACCTCCACCGCTGTTTTTCCTCTGGTCTTCGTGATGCCGCTTGTTCTTTGAGAAAAGGCTTAAGTGATCTGAATATTTCTGCAGGGCACATGCATACATTTTTCCCTTTTTGAAAATTCCACACGCTTCCACAGGCTTGGCGAGGCAGATCGAGAGAGCTTTAATTGACCTTTGGTGGGAATATGAATGATAGTTCGAAGCAGCAAGTTAACTCCGTAATGAGCCGATGATCTGTGAAGGGTGTTCCCTCCGGCCATGATCTAACGGACTCCAAACAGCTCCGGAATAAATAAGCAAGGAGGAAGGACGGGGTGAAAGTTGGGAAAGGTTCTGGTGGGTACCGTTATCCCCAGCAGGTGGCAGCAGACACAAACCAATGAACTGTTTCCGTCACATATGCTGTGTGCAGCCGGCAGGGGTTTGTCATGTCAGTGTGCTTGGATGTGTGGTGGGCTTTTTAGCTCTAACAAGCTGTGCTGGATTCGTGACTCTGTGGGATATTTGAGCCATCAGTAAGTGTCTGGATTTTTTTGTTTTTTGCCCAGGTTTTAAAGAGGAGGCGCTTATGCACAAGCATTCACATGGGCGTTTTCAGAGAGGGTTGAGTTCCTTGTTAGCAGCCTGACAAGCGGTTTCTTTAATCACACCCTGGTGTGATGCAGCGCTGCACTGGTGCACCCCAGAGAGGCCGGCAGCAGCTAAATGAGACGTTTGGACTGAACTGAGTGTTTTCAAGTGATGATGATGAAACTGAATTTTTTTTTTTTTTGCATTTGTTGAAATATTTGTCCTCGTTTCTGTCGAGCTACTCCACTGATCGTTTATCACGTTGGGAGATTTTCAGTCATCCGTATTTAAAATCTTTTACATATACAGCGGCATTTAACCTTCAACCGTTTTCTGTGATTCATGTCCCCCCCCCCCAATTGGTTTTTCTCTGTCAAAAACATCTTATATCTTAATTAAATGTTTCTAACAAGTCTTAGGAAATTCTCCCCAACTCAAAGCATGGTTACATTATCAAAGAGCTTCATATAACAATAAAAAAAATTGATTTTGCTTGCAGAATTATGCAGACCTTCTGCATTATTGGTTTAGGTTTGAGCATTTTCTCTAAATTAATCAAATATTTTCAGGTTTCTCTACACAGATCAACATTTTAAGGTCCAAACTTTAGATGTTTGTCTAAAATTTCTTGTTTATCTTTTTTTTTCTTTAATGCTCCAGCATGAAAATTTCAGGAAAGAATTCAGTCAATAACTGCATTTTGGCTTTTAAGGGGCCATGAAGCAAACAATTTCATAATGGTCAATAATCTGATACTTGTTAGTAATGTAATCACTTTGGCCATTTTCAATGCAGTAAACTTTGTAATGCGATATCTTGCCAACCGCGTATTGATGTTTTCCAAAGGTTAAAGCCAAGAACATTTTTAATAATAACGTAACGTTACATTAACATTCATTCATAGCAGCAGCCGATAACATAAAGACACATGCAAAGGACTGCATGCGTTAGAAATAAAGATATGTTTGAGGAATTTTATTCATCAAAATCATTTGCATTCATTAAAGATGAGTTTTATGCAACACTCCTCCTTCTTTGTGGGTTAAATGTATTTCCTATATGAATCATTTACATGATATCTAAAGGTCTCACATATAAAGGAAATGTCTTCAGTTATTTGCTTTAAGCTGCACGCAGTTGGTGAATGCATTTGTATTCAGGAAGAGAATAGCAATCATGAGACCAACATAATGTCAGCTTGCATTGACCAGTAATGTAACACCGTTTTTACTGTCAAAATGTATTGTTCAGCTGAAGCTCTCTATTACATTATTGGCTTTGTTTCATCCTGCATAGTTCAACTCGGAGACAAACGAAACGTTTTTGGTTCGATCAATCCAGACTTGACGTTTTGGTGGTGGCAGCTTCCTCCTCTCAGGATACTTTTCTCACGATTCTACTGGAGAGTGTTTTATGACGGTTGATAAAATTGTGAACATTCCAAAGACTGGAGAACGTTTTGTTTTGTTTCGTGGCAGAGCTGAAAAGATATTGCAATATGTGAAATGTTGATGAACATCAGATAAATAAATTATACAGCTGAAGTAACAGTTTGAGGATGTGCACATTTTTAGTTTTTTGGGGAGTGTTTTTTTCTCTCTTTTTAAAGAAATATGTGACATAACTAAGAATATTTTATTATGCATTTACATCTGTACTTGTCATCACATCGCCCGGCTACCTCAGGACAAACGTTTAATGCGTAGCACTGTATGAATGTCCCCAGATAGATGGGAACAACCTCAGTTAATATAAAACGTAAAACTCCTCTGCAAAGTTGTTTTACTGAGTCTTCACTTGTGCAAACAGAGCGTCTGCTTAGTGTAGCATGAGATTCAGCAGCATTACTAGGGGATCACCGTCGCGTCGTTGGAAAATTCCTTGACAGTGACGGCAAAGTGCAGAACAAATAGCAAAAGGTGAAATGCTCTCGCAACTGAACTTCTCAAGAAATTCCCCCAAAATCCAAGGCCCCCTGACTTAGCTGGAGGTCATGTAAAGAAAGTTGACGTTGGAATGCTGTTTACAAGACATCTTCATATATCATTAAATCTCAGTGATGTGACCAGTGAATGAGGGACATTTTTAAATAAACTTCTATAGCAACATGTTAGGATTCTTTGGTAAGTGATAAGAAGCACAGCTATCCTGTTTAACAAAAGAAAATATGAATGTGTTTTTAGTGCTGCAGACTTTGTTCCTGTTTGGTGCCGCTTCACAGTTTAAGCGCCGTCTGATTCTCATTTTACCATCACCGCATGTCGTTATCTACATCAGATTAATTTAGTTAGGATTGATTTCAGCTAAATTGTTCATCGCAGCTTGATAAGATTTCTTCACAAAGACTGAATACTTTTATAAATTGTTTTTCTTCAATCTATTCTTAATAAAGGAGAAAATACGCTCTATCATTGTAAAGCATTATGAGTACGACTGATGAGAGAAGAATAATTGGATTTGTTCCAAGACTCGTGTTAACAAAACAATATGCCAGTTTTGTTTTGTTTTTTTTTTTTGCTTTTTTCTAGACAACTTCTTATGAGCGTTGTGTTCGTTTCAGCGAGCGGCTGTAAATTAAAATTCTATCAGCAATCCCCAAACACATTCAATATTTCCATCTGATAAATGCTGCAGGCAAAACAATCACAGAGGAGTAAATAACTCAATCATAAAGCTTAGAGCCGAAAAAGCTGATAACACAATATGTAAAAACTGATTCAAACTGGATTCCATTGATTCGAACAAGCGTGAAGCAGCTGGAGGAGATGAGATGAGGAAAAGGTTGATCTTCAACTGTGAACAAAACCAAGGGCGCAAAACTTCTGATACTCAGATTCTCTTGAAATTGGACGGATTTGGTTCGATCATATTCCGTCAGATATGTTGAGTAATGTTCGCATCCCCAACTGAAAATGCAATATTTATTTAAAACTTTACATAATGTAATGAGTTCGTCGACTACAGAGGGCCTCGCTGAGACAGAAAACTAATGATTTGGCCTAAAGAAAAATGCCTCGAGTCAAATAACGGGTTCTGGAAGAAACATAACCTGAAGCTCAATATGTAAAATGGGCAACGTTTTCACCGACCTGCGCGACTGAAACGTCAAAGTGCAAATTCATTAGGAGAAAATGACAAAAGCAATCAGGATTTTTGTGTGAAACACCAACACAAAGTTGCATTATTAGAAAAAAAAAAGTTTCTAGATTCATGTCCATTTGTCAGATTCAAAGTAGTTTTTAAAAAATAACCTTAAAGTTGGTATTAAACTGGTATTTATTAAACTGGTATTTCAACTGGTATTTAAAGTAGACATTTCTGTATTAAAAATGAGTTTTATTGATCTGATGTATTTTTCATTTCTTAAATGTGCATTACCTTTGAGTGGAAAGTCCTGACAATAAACAAGAATAGCTAAAATGTCTGATTTTCATGTTGCAAAATGTATTTTGTGTATATTTTTTGAAAGCAAGTATACTTGATTTTTTATTTTGTTTGAAATAAAGGTGCATAGTAAACAAGGCTGAAAAACTACTAGAGTTGAATAAAATGCACGGTCTAATAATATTCCAAGTTATTGAACATGACTAATTCCAGTTATATCTCACCATTTCAACATGAAACATGATAGAGGCTCCACCATGCTGCAGTAAGACTTTTCTCCTGCAGGAACCAAAGCATTTGGAATACGGTTATCCTCAAGTTAGAAGTTAGAAATAAACGTAACATTTTGGCCAGCGTAAAAATGTCTGCGTGTATTGCAACATGGCTATGAATACATTTGAAGGGGAAGATTCCTGAGAAGATATCTTCTTTTTTCTTGGGCTCAGGAGCGTTGAAAATGATTCCCCTACCACAAAAGAGAATAGTTGGTGGTAACTCACTCATCACAATGAGTTGGTGCTTGGAAGCTGGCCAGTAAAGCGAAAAAAAAAACTGAGCTCCATACAGGATAAAAACAGCGAATCCCTATCAACACAGCGAATCCCTATCAACATTTCACCAAAGGCGTTACAACCTCGCCGAGTTATTATTCCGCGCACTTCATTGAACAATTAACCAATCTGACACAAAGCACTAATGAACGTACTTGACTCCCCCTCGCTTCGGCTCCGTTTGCATGTCAGTAATTGGTTATCATGTTCACTCTTTCTTTTTTCGGTCTCTAATGATCAGCCGTGTAAATAGAGTCTGTCACCTCCCGACGACTCACACGCATCCAGAGTCTCCCGAGTCTCCAGCAGTCGCATGGAGACATTACAAGATACGATCGCCCAGCTCGGCGCTGTGGACCAGCCCAGCTCCCTGGAAACGGCTCCGAGCAGATAAACAAAAACCGAAGGTCCAGACGCTATCTGATGGCCTCACCGTGTCAGAAATATTCTTGCTGCTATTTGGATGGGAGGGGTGAACGGGGAGGGAAGAGAAAAAAAGGATGCACCTGAACTGCTGAGCAAATAGTCCAAGGACATCCACCGCCTGGCGAGTGTTAGGATGTTGGGGTGCGTTTGAGGGTCTTCCTGTCCCCCAGGCTGAATCCAGGACCTGGTCAAATTGCCTGGTTTCCTTCAGGCAGGGGGGGGGGGTCTCCTTTTCAGCTTATTGCAGCCACAAAAAGGGGCTGCAGGGTGAATTATGATGCTCTTTGATAGTGTAGCTGACTACCAATGAAGCCGTGAACTATGGATATCATTCACCGAATGAGCTTGAAAGGAAGCAAAGCTCAGGCTTTTATTTTTAACAACATTATGCACGTTCTAATTGAGCAGCAACATAATTGTTTCGTTTTCAAGCCGATCCCTCCGCACAGAAACCGAGAACTGTAGCATGTAAATGTGGATAAGAGCGCGAGCGGCGGGCTAAGTGATTAACAGTGTCTTTGAATGATTAGTGGCTGGTATTAGGAAGAAGCTCTATGGAGGCATGATAAGGGATTATATCGCCTCGAGTGGTACCATAGCAGAAAACATGACAAGAGCCAATCCTAATGAAGATTTCTGACCAGTAATGTCACGCTTTTAACCGGCTCCCAGCAGAGCAGTTTGTCAGCAACACGAGCTGCGTGCTCTGAATCAACGTGACTGTCACACATGGTCCTGTTGAGGTTTCAAACACTTAGTTTCGAAATTGCTGAACTGTTCTTACCGTTTAATGGGCTTTTGCGTTTGCAAAAGACTGCTGCTGGTATTCTCGGATGTCGATTGGAGAAAAAGATGGCGCCGCCAAGACACCTCGAGTCAGGCGTAGTCAAGCCAGGCAACTATGGACCTTACCAAGCCCCGCCCAGAAACGCCCCTCGACCTACATGTCTCACAAGCAAAGCCTTAACGCGCCTAGTTAACATGGAGTTGACTGACTCCGAGTAGTATTTCTGAGTCGCTTAGTTTAGCATTTCTGCCAGATTTTCACAAAATACCAGCCACGACATGAACAAGGGAACCAACAAGTTCATGTCATCTTTTTTGGACGACATCAAGGCGTTTTAGCCACGCGATGCCTCCAACGTTGTGCAGCTAAATGCTATCGGTCGATGAGGAAAACAGCAGATCCTCAGACCCTCAGCATAAATATAACTGTGGACAAAATCACCGACGCCTATTATTAATGCAAGGCTGGGTAAGTCGGACATTCATGGTTTTGAGGGTGATTTTGAAATGAGTGATTTTTGTTGTTTGCAAATGTTTGAATGTGCCTCGGTCTGCTCTGATAGAACAGTGCAGAGCAG
>CAEGAF010081359.1:0-35378 GCA_903067075.1 Micropoecilia bifurca | reverse complement strand
AGAGTTTCAACTAAAGGCAAAAGGTAAGGCTCTTAGAGCCCCCTTACTTTGAGGAGGCCCCATAAGGGTAACTCCTGGTGCGGATAGGATGTTTGAATGTTGCTGTGTCATTACTATGCTAATATTTGCTGCTGTGTCATTTGCTGCTGTGTTGGTGGTGTGTGTGCATGAAGGAGTGAATGGTGTTTCTCTCTCTGAGAGTAAAACTCTCTGTCTTCGGAATTAGTCTCCTAAGTGAAGAACCACTTGGAAGCTAGGCTCCAAGTAGAAGCCTGTTCTTCAGAAGGCACTGATCGCTGACTTGCGGCACTTTCTCTGAGAGAACACATAATATAAAGTTCTAAAGCTAAAGTTGCAACTGTTTTAAGTAATGGGAAACACTAAGTCTTGGAATTCCTCACTCGCTGAGGGCCCCAAAGGGGATGAAAAGTACATGCTGTCTAGGTTTCTTGGAAGCACTGTACACATAATGTACAGTGTAATGTTACAAATTCTCTTTTCAATTGGAAACAGTTATTTCACATACACAAGTTACATAAAATTCAAGTTGGACTTATTTTTTTATTATTGTGAGCTCACAAAGGTTTACTACCTTAACTCCTGGAACTCACCACAACTGGATCCTGCTTACATGCTGCTTGGGGATTGGCTCTTCTTGATCCCCTGGTGATCGACTCCGTACAGCTGCCCAGTGCCGCCATTCCTCAGCTTTGATCTCCGGGTAACTCCCTCTAAACCTGTGTTGACCTCATCTTACCCTTTATGCCTCTGATTTTCTAGATTTCTAATACAAATACCATCATCATTATCATCTTCACAATCTTCACTGTGCCTCAGACTCTTTTTGCAAGTTTCACTTTTTGTGTTGCAGTTAAAAACAGACCACCCCAGAATTTGGTTCTCTGTGATACTTTTCCCTCATATACTGACTCATAGTTTTTTTGTGTTGCCTTCTGAAAATTTTATCATTTCCGAATCGAGTCCTGATGTATGATTTTTGTCTGCTTCTAAACACTGGACAATTTCTTAACCGTTTCCTCATATATTCAGCCAAGTTGGCTTTATGACTGCCTCTGAAGCTGTGGTCAAAGGTGAATTTGTACTTAACATAATTTATTTGCCTAATCCGGAAAGATGCATCTGTCCTGTATCTATTTTTAATCTGATCCTTCCTCTGTGCTTGATAACAAATGTATGTTACTTTTAAGGCTTGTAGCTTTTTTGTCCCAAATGTTGGAGATTTCAGATATTGTTTTGTTTCAGATAAACTTTGTTTCATTTTATTCGCTACATTCTGTCCCTGTTGCATTTTTACCCTGTCCTTAAATTTTCTTCTGTAGGCCTTTTGTAATTTTGACACATTTGGAATGGTTGGATCCATTTCCTCTAATACATTTGCAACTTCCCTAAGCCAAGGAGGAATTTCCTCTTCAGAGGTGCTCTCTGGTTTGAAAACAGTTGGACTTACTTTTGTGCCTCCAGGTGGAATGTTTTGAAAGGCAGAATCCTGAGAAGAGCTGTCATTTTCCCTGACAAAACCTACTGGCACAAACTCATAGGTGGCCTTGGGTCCGCGGTTATGAAACAACTTATGGAGATGGTTGACCATGTCAGACAGATTGCAGAAAGTCATCATCACTGCAGTACCACTGGGATGCGGCAGGCTTGCTGAATTTCTTGTGTGGGAATCAAAAACTCCAAACCGACCGCTTCTGTCCCTGAAAACTGCAATGCACTCTGGAGTCACCAAGAGAAAAGCATAGGTGAAATTTTCCTACAGACATTCCAGTTGCAGGGCAAGAGGCAAACCCAATTGTCGAGATTCTTGTGGGCTCCCGTTTCGAGCAAAAACACAACCTACTCTCAAACCAGTGGTGTGTACTGCATAGATGTTCCCATCTGTCAGTACATGGTCAGGCATCTCTTCAAAAGTCAAGTGATTGTCACGAAATGTTCCATCACTGATCAGTTGCTGTTTAATGCCGGTATAAAGTTTGTCTCCTTTTTCAATCACTCTGTCAAGCAACACTGTGTCAAACTGCAAGCCCTCATTGGGATAAGCTAAAAATGTGAGTGCCATGCATGTGCACTGGTGATTACGAGAAAATGCAGCATACCTCGTGTCAGCCTGGGAATGTGAAGCACTTACCAACAGGACCGGTGGACCGTGATTATGGGTTCCAGCTCTCCCCATGCAGGCCCCAATGAAACTGTCTCTCCTAAATGATGACCATCCTGTCATGTTGAAGTGTTTTGGTGGAGACAGTCAAACCTTCCAGCCTTTCTTTATCACTGGATCTGAGCGAGATGGCCTGTTGTTCCAACCACTGCACTGGAGATGCAGAAGCCACCACTGATGTGGACAATCACCTCTACCAGAATTATTTCATTTTAGCTCTGCATTTCTTACCATCGTTTCCCATAAACACTATCACCACCAGTCTCTGACTTGTACATTTTCTGACTTAGAAATCTGATTCATGTGGGAAAACCGTTTCCAACATCATTTTGAGAGCCAGGGTCTATCAAGGTTGTGCGTTTGGTTCGGTGCCATTCATAATGTTAACGTGACAGGGACACAAGTTATTAGTGGAGAAGACAATGCAACGACAAGTCAAGAGGAGGTAAAGAAATTCTTACACTAAAATAACCCTAAATGTCCAGANCCCCCCCCCCCCCCTCCCCCCCCCCCCCCCCCCCCCCCCAAACCCCCCCCCCCCCCCCCCGGCCCCCCGGCCCCCCCCCCCCCCCCCCCCCAAATCTGGTGAGTCAATCCGAAGAATAAGTTCATTTCTCCTCGCAACTAATTGGAACACGCAAACTCAGAGTAAAACTTCCGACAGACCTCAGCACATGGCCTCTTTGGTTCCGACCGTGAGCAAGACCGATGACGGAAGCGGCCATCCTTTGACGTCTCCTGCTGCTGCTGATGGGGCTCAAGTCCCCCCACCTCCCTCCTGCAAACCAGATACATCCAGGTGTATAAAACGGGGGCAGAACCGACGGCGAACAGGAACAGGCAGACAGAGGCAGACTGGACCAGCAGTTTGGAGCTACAAGCAGCTGTTTAGGATCAAGAGAAGAGAAAACCCGACGATCGCAACTTTCCGCAGAGCAAATGTAAGAATTTTTTAATTATTATTATTTTTATTTTTTTCTAGGAGATGTTTGGGCTTCTGTCTCAGAATTTGGATGAAGTTTTCTAAGTTGTAACTTGTTGCGTATAACTTCAAACACAACGCTCTTTATGGAGTTAGCAGAATCTCGACATTACTTCATACAGGCAACAGACGGACATTTGTCCGCTTTCCTGTCACATGGGCTCGCTTTAGTCAGTGCCATGCGTAATTACGCATTGAATTTTGAACGATTTCTAAGTTCATATAAAGATTTGCGGTCATCTTGAAGGTTGGCGTGTGATCAGTAATCTAACCTACCTAAAGATTAATCTTAGAATGAGAAATCCTTCTCTTTCATAAAATCTAGACTTTATCTTTACGCGACAAAAGGACGCACGGTCGAATTAAATCTCGACCATTCCAGCGATCCTTGAGACATTTTAGGGTAAAGTCGGAGCATTTGAATCAGAAACTTGCTTTTAAAAAATAATTCGTCAGTTTACCGTTCAGAATTGTAGTGTGTGGTTTACAGCTCTTCACGGAACTGTGCGTAATTACGCATGAGATAACCTGAGTTTCGTAGCGCTTTTCAAATTAGCGTCGCTTGAAAAGGATTCAGATCTGTTGTTCGAACAGTAATAAAACAACTTCACCAATTGTGTGTGTCTGTGTGAAATTAAAATTGTAATTTAGACAAATTTTCTTTTCTTAAAAAAAAACAAAAAAAACGGGAATAACATGCCACCATTTCCTTCCTTAGGTGTAAAGCGATGGTACAACGGACCGGCCCCCACCTGCTTCTCCTAATAGCCCTGTGCAGCGTGTTATACTCCCGGACTCTGAGTCTACCGTACACATCCACGAGGTGAGCGCAAACCTCCGGCACCTGAGCTGAGTGTGTCTCGGTCGAGACCTCAAACACGTGATTCAGGATCATTCGACTTTAATTCATCTCAGATAAATCAGACCGTCTCCTAAAACAACTGTACTTTACGCATTTGAATTTTCCTCAGCGTACAGCTGCCCGTCGCATCATATTTAGCACAATTACAGGTCAGACTGATGCGCGTCTGTTTCACGGTCGAACAGATGTTCGGACGCAGCCAGTCTGAGCGCCTTCTGATGTGACCCGCCTTGTCATTGTTTTGCAGACCGACGAGACATGCAGACGGTTTGTTCACCAGCGGATACAGCAAACTCCTGGGGCAGCTGTCGGCGAGGAGGTACCTGGAGTCTCTGATCGGGAAGCGCGTCAGGTATATGCGTCACATATTTTGGACACGAGAGTGAATATTGTTGTATCGTGAATTATGAAAAAAATAATAATTTAGGAATGGTCTTGTAATGTAAATTAAACAGAAAAAAACAATATTCCAACTTAGCTCACAATGAATTTCTATAATCTTGGATTTTAAAAAACATTTTAAAAAGTGGAAGACCTAATTAAAGAAAGCCAACAAACCAACAATTACCACTTCCATAGGTCTACAAATTAAAAAAAAAGTGTGGAGACTACACACTTTATATATAGGTACATTTTATTTTACCCAATCATGTCTCCAAACACATTTATTATCTTGTCAGTTGCTCTGGGGAAAAAACAATGCATCTAAGAGGAACTGTTATGTGACAGAAATAATAATGACTAACTTTGAAAATCTTCTTTATCTTTGTATTTTCACAAAATATACGAGCATAATATGAAGAGTTTTAAAGTTGCAAAAAAAAAACTTTAATGATTATTTCATTCCTGCACAGAAAATAAGATTTTTTACTTTGAGCATGTAATAATTGTAAATTGTTGGAGTCCCTTTAACTCATTTTTTGGAAGAATAAAGTGGTTGTTTCCCCTCTGTACGGTGGAAAAGCTACATATATGCAGACATGCAGACGGTTTGTTCACCACTACTAAAAGCTACGTAATGGGAAAGAGAGATGTCTAAATTATCAGATTTTCTTTTTCAATTTACTGTGTTTATTTTAATAATTAATATAAATATTAACATTTTTCCGTTTTTGTTCTGAAGAGATTATTTCCATTCCCATTATTTCATTTTTCTTTCTTCCTAATACAAAATTGGTTGGACAACAAAAGAAAAGTTTAACTTTCTGACAGTTAAAAAACAGCATCAATTCATTTCACTGATCGTTCAAGAGGACAAAGTGACATTTGAAATGAAAAGAGCTGACCTGCTCCATGATGCGTTTAGCAATTAGTTAAACATTTCTAAAGGTTAATTTATGCCGTGGAAGCTCTCTGTTGCATGTGTCCGATAGACCTTGGGAGGACTCAAACACACAAACACACACACACACACACACACACACACACACACACACACACACACACACACACACACACACACACACACACACAGATACACACCTGACCTTGCCCGTGCATAGAAATCTGCCGCGCTCTGAACTTTGACCTCCCCCTTCTGTTCAGTGATGACCTGATGGAGCCGGCGAAGCGCCACACAGATGCCATCTTCACAGACAACTACAGCCGCTTCCGGAAACAGATGGCGGTCAAGGAGTACCTGAACTCCCTCCTAACGGGAAAGAGAAGGTGGGATTCTCAAAGCCTCTTGTATTCACACTAGATTTTTACACTATAGAATCTGCAAAAAAAGCAAAGTAAGTAAATATCACAAGCGTTTTCCGTCGGCGTGGATTTTGTATTTCCCATTGGTGTTTTTTTGCATGTAAAAAGAGACTCTCGTGTGACTTTTCCTCTCTTGCTAAATACAAACAGCCTAGAAGATCCTGGAACCAGCGAAGCTGAAGAGTCCATGGATGAACCCACCTCTTTCCAGGAGCGATACGATAACATCAACGTAGACCACCTCCTAAACAACTTTCAGCTGGTGGGCATCTTCACGTCTTCTAAGTATCTCTCAAGCTTTGACTGAAAATATATTAAAGTACCCAATTCCACCCAATCCTTGCTGGAAATGTGGCAAACTTTCCCTAAATTCAGAAGCAAAAAATGTGGCTCAGACTGATCCATGGCATATTTTTTTGTCTTACGTTGAATAAAAATATAATCCGTTAACATGGATAAGTTTTCTTTTGTATCATACATTAACAGTCATTCATTGGTAAAGGCAAAAGAGTGGATTTTTACTTCTTTTAAAACAGTTTTATATATGACAGGTACGTGGCATTTGAAAATATTCCCCCATTTAGGTATTTTCATGTTGGGTAACAAAATGGTGCACAACCTACTCGGTAGTTCGACTGTAAATCCCACTAGAAATACTTATAAAATCCAGATGCTTCATGGTGTCTGTCCTGCTTTTCATTACTTTAGTAAACATAGTAACTGCTTAACACTCTACGTCTGAAAAATTATTGATTTCCTGTTTGTTTCGAATCGGTAACCTTGTCCTTTCTCTCATTTGCAGCCACTTTGAGGAGGGGTCCACGTTGGAGTGAATACTTCATCTCATCCTATAAAATGCTATTTACAAAACAAACAAACAAAAAAGGAAGAAACACATTTAAAAACAAAAATGCACACACATAGTATTCAATGCAAAGGACATTCAGAACGGGATCAACCAACAGTGATTTGTCTTTCGGTGTGGCTATTTATCTATCCATCTACCCAGTACATGTTTACACTGTATGTACAAAGTATGTATTCAGATCACGGAAACGGTTAAAGATTTTGCAGGCAGCACTGAGTAACATGCGTGTGTGCAGGTTTGATTGGTCAGAAATGCTACAGGAGAAGTTTATTTAAAACAGGGGCCACATTTATCTGTTTTCAGGTTTCGTTCTTCTTTTTCCCAAAAGTTTCTCACATTGGTGTCAAATTGTTTGTTCCTTTCAACTGAAGACGAACACCCTGATTTCCAAAGACGATTCTCAAGCTGTGTGACGTCTTAAGGAATCCTCACAGATTTATATTTGGAGACGGTCTGTTAGAGAGTCCATCTGATTTTCAGTGCCATGCATCTCCATAAGCTTTCATTTTTCTTTTCTTTTGAAGTTCAACATAATAGACATCACACATTTTGCTATTATGTTGAACTTGTTGCATTTCTTGTTTTTGTCTTAATGTCTACAAAAAAATGGTGTTTAAATTGGAAACTTCAGAAACAAAAACAGATTTTCCTCCAAATTCTGACCCGCTGATTTATTGACTTAACTCGTAAACGTAAATGTTTTTGGAATATTAATTGTAGATTTTAACTTTTGGCAAAGCAATTGGGAACTTTGTTTAAAAAAACATTTCCTAGCTAAATAGTTGGTTGTTCAATCAACATCATTTTGAAAGTTGTGTAATTGGTGTACCTCTGTGTTTGCATTAGACCTGTAGCACACAACTCTGTCATTAAAATGTGTGTTTATAATTATTAAATGACTTTAAATACAAGCCACTCATGTTCTGTAAGATCTTCCAGTTAGTCAGCTGCAGAGGGACTTCCATTGATTTCTGCATATTGAGAATTTTATAGTATAACGAAAAATCTGCCATTTTCGGTTGTTTTTGCATGTTAAATTATACAAATTGTAACAATGGGCTCCATTCATTTCTAGTGGTGTTTTCTGGAATGATTGCTGGGCGTTTTCATCGAGTCTGCAAGCGAGTCTTTGGGTTGTGAAAGAAGGAGGCTGCAAGGGACAAAACTCGGAAAGGACACAGATGCATATAATCACTTTATACTATTCAACATATAGAGCAAAGAGGTTTTCATTGTGCGTGGAACTGCCTTCGGCACATATAGTGACGAGGACACGTGTGACCAAATAAAAGATGTTGGTTTATTTTTCAAAGCTGAGTCGTTTTGTCTGGCTGTGACTGTTTGATGGCAACAATTTTCTCATTTTCATTTATTGACGTTTTGTGGGGTTCCCCTCCCAAACCCCCCCCAAAAAAATTATACCAGACTTAAAAATAATAATAAAAATAAAAAACTATGACGAAAATGGACAAACCTTCAGATCTAGAGCAGATTATCATGACCCAAAAGTCATCTGTCCTGACCTTTTTCTGTGATGTCAGTTAGAGTACGACATCACTTTGTGATTGACATGTACAATTATGTTTTATTTCTCCTCTCTGCAGTCTGTTGACTAATATCAAATCCACTGGCAATTATATAAACAAAATCTTAGCTTTGTAGTGTCAACGTTTGCCAACAGACAAGTTTTTGTGATTTGATGTAAATATGCATCTAGGATGTAAATAAAATAACAATGGTAAATATAATAATAATTACCTGTTAAAAAAACATTAAGTCACAACTGAACACATATTTTTTCTTTAAAAAGTAAAAAAAAAGAGTCTTTCATATAAAAAAATCATCTCATCCAACCCTGTATTCAATTGGTTTCATTGAGGGACATGTGAAAGACCAAGCAGCTGATCACTTGCTTGAACTCTGAAAGGAAAAATAGTCTGAAAAGAAAACACAAAGAAACTGGGGTGTGTAAAGCAGCAGGGAGAACAAGTTCACTTCAGCACCACGGACAGAGACAGCTAACAGCAAGCCGAATAAAACAGAAAACAAAAGATGGCCATGTTTCAGTTTCTCATCTCCTGGTTGGAAACATTTTCTCGTCTTTTTGTCTTTGAAATGGAGAGCAGACAGGCAGGAAGTTCTACAAACACAACCCGATTATACGACAGTTCTAACTAGCCACAAAGTCTCAACACTTTCTTGCTGTGAGGGAAAGGTTAAAGCAGTGCACTCTCTGGGTATTATGGGACAATTAACAGATGGAAGGTGAATAGTTGTGCTTTCCCTCGCTGTCCATTTCCCCATTTAGTTCCATTTGTGCTTTTTACTATCCTCTTTCCATTGTTGTAGCTTATGGACTGAACACTGATGTGAAATGCTAAAAGGTTGGGATGTTATGACCCTGATTTTGTTCAGGGTCATAACATCACAGCCTTCTTCACAGCCTTCACAGAACAACTATATTCATGCTCAAAGTAAAACTCAGACAATTTGACTTTATTTACTCAATTTCAGTGGATTTATGGGCCTATTACAAGTGCACAAATGTTAATTAAATCAAGTAAAATACAAAGAAATATGGGTTTAAATAAGTCAAAATGTGAGTATGACTATGAATATATTTGCAAAGCACTGTCACTTCTGTGCCCAAACGTCCAGCTTGAGTGATGCTAAATACCAGACATATGTCTCTTTTTTTACAAGACTATTTAAGGCCACACCCTTAATAATCCTTAAATAACTTATATTCTTTAATCTAAAAAAAAATCCCAACCTGAAATGTTTTTATTTTACTTTCCCCTTTAAAATAATAAAATAAATAATTGTAAAATGCTTTCTGTATTCTAATTATCAAGAAAGTGAAGATGAAAAATTAACTTTATCTCCAAAAAAAAGTTAATTATGAAATGAACCTTTCCATATTTTGTATTTCTCTTTGTTAAGAAAAATAAAATAAACAAAAAAATCTCTATTGATTAAGTCGTCACAGCTTTTGAAATCAGTTGGACCATTTTTCTACACGCCTCCATTTCTTCTCTGGCTGGCCTTCGCCTTTTGGTCTTCATTTTCTGATGTGACGCAGGTCTGTCGAGTCGCACGCAGGGAGGTCAGTGACGTTTAAAGGTGTATAAGTTGTCTCTGTAGAAGAGCTGCTGTCATGAGTCGCACCAGAACGTGAGTTTTTCACAGCTGCTGTGTTTCAGGTGAAGACAGAAAAGGCAAACTCTGTGTGGTAAAGTTCTGCGTCAGGGTTGTGACCTGTGGCAGTCCTGTAGATGTCTGCTTCGCTCCGTTTAACACTCAAGAAACTGTTTCCTTCTTTCTTTTTTTAGATTTGACACTTGGTTTATGTAACATATTTATTTAGTAGCCAGACAGGTTTACATAAGGGGGATAAAAAGGTTTAGGCAATTATGAAATCAAGTCTGTGCAACCAATTTGACACCAACTGCTTAAGGGAAAAGCTGCAGCAATTTTGACCTTTTAGGCCACCCCTACTTATTTTTAGTTATTTATCTTTTTCGAGAAAGTGCTTTTTGTGTGAGCTTTTTTGTGTGTGTAATTAGGGTTATTGGTCTATAACCCAAACTCAGAACGAAACCGATGACTTTTGTTCTCTAGAGATGCTACTATTGCATCGTTATCCACGAACAGAGAAAAGGAAAGTTTACAGCAGAAATTTTGGCTCATTTCAGTACTTTTCACATTTTTTCATTATCCACTCAGCTTTGTGTTTACTGAGCCCCCTCCAGTCACTTCCCAATAATGTTCACATATCAAAATTGCATTAAATAATCTGTAATCAATATAGAATAATTTGGTTCACGTTTCAAATTATATGCAGGTTTTTCATTTGTTTTGTTTTGAGGCCCTTCTCAATTTTCATTGTGTTTTTAAAAATGTTTGTTCTATGTAGAATTATGTAGCTTTGGTTTGATATATTGATGCTGTTATGTGTTAGTAGAATAAAGGCTGGTGAGCAAATATCATCAATATAGTGTAGTACATGAAAAAGGAATGTTTCTTATGCTCTAATAACGTTTTTTTTGGAAAGGCATCAGATGACTACAGCCACATGTTTTAATTTACCAAGCAGCAAATTTTAAAAAGTTATATTTTCTATCTAATATATTTTTTACGCTCTTTGTTTCGTATGCATCTAACTTAATTTTAAAGCGGTTTGAAATTGGACACACAGGTTACGTTAACGTACTTTGCGAGAAAAAAACACAAAAACCGAAGAAAATAAGACAAACTTGACCACAAAAACGTACTATTTCTGCACAAATTTGTGACACAGATAATATTATTATTTTTGTCTGCAATATAACATCAACAAGCCTCCACATTTACAGTCCGTGTCCTTGTGCTGTACCTTTATGATTACTGGCTGCTTTGTGGAGAGGCTTCACTCATTAAATATCATCATATCGCTGATCTTAATGGACCTAACAGAGCAAAAATAGAAGAGAGAAAAGGACAGCTGCCTTTTAATACCAAGGACTGAGTATGTGGGCGTGTGCATGTAAAAGACAGAGAGAGTGTGTTGTTTCTTTTCAGACTGCTAAATCAATAATTCTGCAAAACACATACTTGAATCTTCAAATTCACAAATAAAGAGAAGCTCATTAGTGGATAACACCAAAACACAGCAGTATATTCAAAGCCTTTGATGAGAGACGATCCTCACACGTCCTTAGCTCAGTGTTTGCAAAGGAAAGTTTGTGCGATGAGTCAGACGGACATTTAGGCCCTTATAAAAATTCACAAACATTTTTTCTTTAACATTCGTTTTGTGGTTCAATGGCTAGCTTTTAGAGAAAGAGCCGAGCAACGGAAACAAGGCGTCGTGCCTTGCTGAAATGTACGGAGAGCGCATGAATTCATGTGGAACTAAATTGCTCGCCTGCAACATTTTAGTCAAACTTGAAAAAGCCAAATACTAACAGGCTAAAATGGTCACGCAGTTCACCGACAGCAGAGTGACGTATCATGTGCTGAAACACGACAGGGATCAGGACAGAAACCCAATTAAACCGCCTTGATGAGCTTTAACTGCAGCTTGACTTCACTGTGTTCTCGTGATTTAACACTCTTTAGCATCGTTAGCAGAATAAGAACCATTAGGCTTCCTATTGATGAGGTAGAATAAACTTATAAACAAAAAAAAACAATCTTATTCAATGGAGGAAAAAATTACACTGAAATATTGACAAACTTTAATCATCTGCTGAAAATAAAAACTAAGATGTTGCATTCAATGGCAACGGCTAGCTAAGTGTTTTGACTTGCTAGGTTAGCAACAGCTAGCCTTTGCTAAACTAGCTAAAAGTTTTAACAAAGGCTAAGAGCACTTCAACAAAAATATTAATCATTTGCATAATTATTCATTCATATTATTGTAGGGTTTTGTTTTTTTGACAGATCTGTTTGTTTTTTAGTTGAATTCAAGAGGATATTTGTCAAATGAAAAGGTAGCAAATGATTTGTCTTATTTTATAAGCAAGGAATCTGGAATTTCAGTAGTGGAGAGTAAACTTTGCAGAGCCAGACTTGTTTGTTTTTGTTTTGCTCCGCTGTTGAATCATTTCCTCCTCCATTCATGTTGCGCTGCAGGCGCTCGAGTGACAGCCTCATTTCTGGGCCTTTACAGTTCCGCCTTGGTGACATCCAGCCAATTGACCTGTAGAAGTCACTGCACATCAAAATCATCAAGTCGAAAAGTGGGGGGGAATAAAAATAAAAACACATCTCACATGTTGTGCGTGTTGCCTTGTCGTACACCAACCCCCCTTTACTTCCTCAGTCCTCAGGCCGAAATGAGCTAAGAGCAGAAAAAAAAACTGTTAAACTGTTAAACAGTGGCGGACAGATACAAAACAAAGCTGAAATGCTGAATGGCGAACGAGAGAAGAAGAGATATTGAGAAAATAAATACACAAATTATCGACATATCTTATCTCTGGCCTTCATTTCCAAATGGACAGGCTGTCAGAGGGTTTTTGTTACAGGCAAGTTCATTATCAGACATCACACAGTCGCAGACACACAGGCCGCTCTAATGACTTCCACAAGCAGCAGGTCTGATTGTGTCAGGGATGTGCCGCTGCCGCGCCTCCGATCAATAAATCTACCGGATAAATGATCCCTAGTAGCCGAGGAAGCAAAAGGCCAGAGAACGAATTAATCACCACGACCCTGACGCCGGCTCAGATACTTTACAACAATGTCCTTGGAGCACCATCATCATGAAATTTTCTTGTTGAGAGAAGAGCTGCTGCCTTGGTCTTTGTTATATTAACTCACCTGTGGCCCCGCTTTCAGACTTTCTATTTTTAAAAAAGCTTCCTGTTTGATCAGTTGTGATTGTTCAATATCTCACAATACACAACTTGGACGGATAATGAAAGTATTAATCAGAGACTATCATGGTACCTCTGGAAAAGCTGTAGAGAGCCGCAGCTCGGGTAGGAATCTGTCAACATGGTAACTATTAGTCGGCAACAAAAATGTCCCATTTGCAGTTTGTCACATTTTAATTAGAGCAAAACAGAAAACTAAGGAGTTCTCCCCTCACCGCTCTTTGCAGTTGCAGCTTCCTGGACAGTAGGGGGAGCTCTGGAAATTTTAAGCACAAAAGACTTGTGCTCTTTACATTTAAAAGAGAAATATAATGTGAACCTAAGGCCTTCGCTTAGTATAATATGATAAGTTTCTCCAGGAATATAGCAAATTAACTTCAGTCACACAGCATATTAACTTTAGAAAGCTAATTTTCCAAAGTTAACTGTGTTCATGTTTTTAAAAAAAATTGCTTTACCTTCTTCTTTTTTTTCTTACAAAAAATGTTCATCGTATTGTTCAGTTCAGTTTGGTTTAACCTTATGTCAAGCTACCAGAGTTTGGAACCGTTAAAGATAAAGTGAGTTGTGACACAGGCACATTAATAAAGACAGAAGAAGAAGAAAATGAGACCTGACTGCTGTGCGCGTTTGCGATCCCAAAAGAAGCAAATCTGCTCCGAGAGGCAGAGATGGGAGACAAATGGGTCATCTTGCAAATGTCAGGGGTAAGAGTCTGGTGTCAGTGATGCTATTTGTAGATTCATAACTCATCTGAGTGATGGGGGCATGAAAGGGGGGGTGGAGGGGCAGCGGATTCAGCCCAACCTGTTTGAGGGGAAATTGCTGATATCCTGGGAGGAATTTTTCAAAGCGTACAGAGTGATTGTTTTAAGCAGGTGCGTTTTCCAGAGCTGCAGGTCAGATGAGGAGATTGCCTGAGATTTTATCGCACAAAAGCCATAAGATTGTTTATTTTAACTCATCCAAGCTGAATAAGAAAGGCAATAACGTAACAAAGTACATTCAATAAATGTCTGCTTTGCAATTATTGGAAGGAAACTGATATCTCTAATTCATCACAGGGAGATCCTGAAGCTTTTGCTCATGACTGGCTCTAAATGTATTTTCACATTTTATCGTTTGTTTTCAAATTTCACCAGTCTGCGTGTCTACATGCAAGGGAATCACAAAATAAAAGACAAGTGGATGTAATTTCAGTTTCAGTTCGATTAAAACTTCATTAAAAGCACAGAGTCCTGGTACATAGTGGAGGTGAAAAAAATAGAAAGAGGGAAAGAAATGACTTAGTACAAGTATAAGAACAAAATAATTATCCATCAACCACAAAATGGAATGTTGCATTTTAAAAAAAATCTGACATTCTTAGCAAACATGTTAAATAGCAGAATAAACAAATCAGATTTAATCAGGAATAATTCTCACTAATAAGTGTAATGACGTTTTTTTTTTCTGGACTCAAAGGTCATTGACCAATATTCAAATGTGCTACGCCTCAAAGCTCTTTTTAAATGCAGGGTGAGAAAGCTCCACAGAGAGCCTCCCGGCCTGAGAAGGTCTGACCAGATGAGCCAGTAAGAACTGGAAGAACTGGTCCTAATTGAAAAAGAAAAAGAAGTGGCTAGTTTAAAAGCTGATTTTAATGTCAACCTAAAGGCAGGAACAATACATCCATTTAAATGCTAAGTCAGATGTTTTCCTCCTTACAAACCCGCTTGGGCGGGAGAACATTTAAACGACCTGTGACTTTGGTTTCAGGGTCATTTTCACCTCAGACTTGACAAAGATAACTCATGGATCGCACATCCAGTTCTTCTCCAAGCTTACAGTAGGAAATGCTGGTTGACGTATTGTGTTCTCCAGATGTAATGTGAGAGATAAGGCGGCCCTGCAGAGGCTGGGGGGGAGCGGAAAGGTTCACGTCTCACCTTCTGACCAGTGCAGGAGAAACAAGGATGTGTTAAACAATTCACTATGCAGAATTGCTTAAATTCAGCCATGTTTAACAGCCTTAAACAAAACAAACAAAACAAAAACCTTCTTTTTGACATTTCAAGCCAATCTGAGTTGGAATTTTCTGTGTGTTTTGTATAATTAGCAACTTGTTGCATTTCACAAACTAATGGTTGTAAATTCTTCTCTTTTGGTTTTTGGTTGTAAGAAGATGACTCTATCCAGTAAATCTCATTTTCTGGGTGCTTGGGCATCAAGTAACCCCAGAGCATCATACCGCCTCCCCTATGTATATCACGATATGATGTCCTCTTTCTTATTGTCATTTTAAGTGATTTTGCTTATGATCAAAATTTGTTTAAATTGGGGCATGCGGTGTCACTGGTTGAGAACTTTCAGCCTACTTTGTTAAATGATTTTATTTTACAAATCAGGCAGTACGCAGGCATACGTGTACCAAATTGACTTTAACCCCTAAAAAGAATGTACAGTTAATTCATGAGTTTAAAGGAGGCAAGGCCAAGTTTGTTTGGGTAACCATTTGGAAATGTTGAAAGCATAGCTAACTCTTGTTATCTATGATTTTAACATTTGATTATCTGAAGTGATTTGTGACAAAAAAACAAAAAGCAAAAGTGAGAAATATATAATAGAGCAAATATTTTCTTTTACAACAGAACATACCAGACACAAAGGACAATATTGTCTTTTGAATGTGTTATTGGAAGTCTTAGCTATTTTTTTGTAATTGTTACGGTATGCTGTTAATCACCAGGACAGCCGATGCATTTCAGCAGCATAGAATGTCATATTGTGCCTGTTTTTCCCCCAAAAACAATTCTGGCAAAAAGGGATTATTTTGCCAGAAACACTTATTCAAAAATATGACTAAGGGCATTATTTTAGGTAGGTGACAATATTGTAAATTTAAAAAATAACTACTCGTGACTAACTGGATCATAGAAATTAAATTTAAGAAAATACTGCCCTCTTGTGCAATAAGCTCCAATTATTCTTAGGAAAGACTTCCCAGATGCGTTTTCACTGTCCCTCTCCCTATAGTTATTTTGTCAGTTTATTGAAGCTTTAAAAAAAAATTACTTTCCTAAACCTTTTATGAAAATAAATATATCAGCTGGAAAGTTTTACAGCTGATTTTAACTATTCTAGCTGATTTCCTATAGTTCATGTTTATGTTAACTGACTGTTAAAATTCAGCAATTTAAAGTGATAAAGTTGGAAGTGAGTAGAAACACCTTTTGTTGTTTTTGAAGGAAGAAAAACCACAACACACAAGATTTTATGGAAAAATGTATTTACAAATATACATATAGCTGCAGAAAATCTGAACAAAACCTGCTACGATAAACATTTATTCAAAAATACCTCTAAAAGAAAATATGAAAATGTACTCACATTTATTCTATTTTAAAACACAATAAAAATGTACAGTTTAAAGCTCAACATTTTTCATAGCTTTCTTTGTGAAGAATAAAAAAAAATACACAATAAAAGTTGCCGCTCACAAGCAGCAACAGTTTCGGGCAGATTGCCACAGCCGTGCTTCAAGTACTTATCTCATGTGATCAGAGTTCGGCGTGCTGCAGTCATTTATGATGCCATTCTCAAAATCTATGTAGAGTCTCTTAAAATAACAATAATAAAAAAAGCAGGCTGTAATGACCCTTTATCACAAGCGCTTGACGTTTCTCTTGCTGCGAGCGCTGCCCGGGATGATGGCGGTTTCTTTTGAAGGAGCCGAGTGGAAATGGGGTTTGACTGTCCGGCAGGGGGCGGCACCGTGGAAGGGCTCCTGGCAGCCGGTGCAGAAGTCAAAGAGGCAGCTGGACCGAGAGCAGGTGGCCCTCTGGGACTCGGCCCAGTGGGTGGCAGGAGACCCGCAGCGCCTGCAGGAGCGCAGAGACTCGTGCCGCTTCAGAGTGCTGGCAGCCTGCAAACGAGAGACAGAGGTCAGGGTTGGTGAACTTGACAAATTCCTGGAAGAGAGTTTGTCCACTTTTCCTCCCCTACAGTAAAATTCAAGCATTTTCAAGGTGACTTTACTGGCACCAAACTTTGGAGATAAAAAATACAAATGAACTAGAAAACAGCTTTAATTCGTTACATTGTCATTTGCATTCTACAGCAGGGACAAAGTAAACTAAAATATAGCAAAATTGTATGTTTTGAAATGCTTCTCACACATTTTACATTCAATTGATCCAAGAACAAAACACAAATTAAAAACAAAACAAAAAAGATTCCCCAATTTCAGCAAGGTTTAATGAACAACATCCCATATCAATAAGCCATTGAGCCATTATGAATAATAAATATTCATTATATTGAAACAATCCAAACAAATTGTTTTAAAAAGTACATGACCTGCCTGCTCAACTTAAATGTTTAAAACGCAAATAAAGTAAAAATAAAAGTAAAAAATAAAAAAAAATGTTCACTAGGTATTCAGGTATTTAGCAAATTGATTTTTTTGGCAATTCTAATTAAAATAAAAATTAAAAGCTTCATCTGATTTAACTACAGACACTGAGTAAAAAAAGTATTTATTAGGTGAATGAAAATATCTAGTTTCAACTGCAACTTTTCTAAATGTAGGTTTTGAATCAAACTTCAGAGCTTTCTTACAAAACTGCAGTTTGAATATCAAGCCCTTTCCAAACCTCAAACACCCAATTCAAGCATTTTCAAGGATTTCAATCACCAACTTGTTTGTCAGCATGAAATTAAGAGACTTACTTGCACATATTCGTCGAAGCGTTTGCACTGTGAGGGCATGCTGCTCTTTTGGCAGGAAGCAGTGTGTCTGGAGGCCAGAGCCTGCATGCAGGATAGCACCACCCTGGATGCACCGTTTCTGGTCAGACCACTAACAGGATTTCTCTGAGAGCTTCTCGACTCCTAAAGGTTAAAAGGATACATAGGTTAGCATGAAAAACACAAATGCATCAGGTGTGCTTGAAACTGAAGTAATGCCCATCCCTACTCAGACTGCCTTGTATTTAGCTCCCACCTACTGTGTACAGTATTCTGTGAAATGACTGGAGTTGGGTGTGGGGCTGGTCAACACACTGCTGTTGCACCACAGATGTATCAACATGCAACAGCTTAGTTTTATGAGGTAATCTAGTAGATGAGTCCCAAGACTTGAGACAAGAGTTTGTTTTAGTTGGTTTAAGATGGAGGATTTTTTAAAACTAGACTTTAGTTGCCGCTACAGTCCCCCCCCACCCCCCGAGAAAAAACATGTTTTTTTTTCTCAATAGTTGCCCTTTTAGCAAACTATAGATCACTTCAACTGAACCCGAGTTACTAGGGCTGTATAATATCGATATCACGATATATATAAATATTTTCTTTCCTAGAAAAAAAAACCCGATATTCATTTGCAAGTATCGCAACATCCAACTGTTGCCTTGCTCGCTCACTGCTTGCTTCGCAGGGACAGTGATTAGGTCATCAGGCTAAGAGTGATTCCTTCAGATGTTAAGTGTTGAGGTTAAAAAGGTATCAAACTATTCAGAGCAGGTACTTGGTACTTTATTTACTTTACAAATGCATGTAAGCTACAGTTTGTACTGTTTCAATTAAAAGAAACATGTTTTCTCACCACTTCTTTGATTAATTTTGTCCAGCTGTCAACTTTAAGTCTGTGTCCAACCAGAGCCAGGTATTGTGTAGTTGGAGCTTTTAATCAGTTTTCAGTTAAATTAATTCAATCCAACTTTATAACAGTCACAAAATATCACCAAAATCACTCTGTCCCTCTAAAATCTTTCAGAAAATCGCAAAAGTGTATTGAATTGTATCATTGGCTGAATATTGCAATATACATCGTATTGTGAGAATATTGTGTATCGTATCGTGAGATTATTGTATCACTACATCCCTACGAGTTACTAGAAGTCTGTTGGCTGTTTACTCGTCATTTTAGGTTGGCAACCGCTTCTTTGTAGTTGTGCCATACTTCTCCAATTTTCTGACATTACTGTTAAATGCCAACATGTTATTTTATAAGCCAACTGCTTTGAATTTCTCTATAACTTCAACACTGGCCTGTCGGCTACTTTTATTGGTCTTAATAATTCTTGCTAACAAGTTTCCATATTATTTGGTTGCTTGTGTCAGTTTCCTCACCCTGAGTGCCTGCTCAGCTTTCCGACACCTCATCGCAGCAGCCGAATCCTCACATATGATCTTCTTCCACGTCTTGCTCACATTCTTACAACTATAATGGAGAAAAACACGGGCATGTGAATGTAATCATGAAAAAATATGTTACAATATATCAAGAATATCTGGGGTTTTTTTCTCCTCATGAGGAAGAATTAAACTTACCTTATGAGGTCCAAGTCTCCCAGCAGAGCCAGAATGTCTGTCAGGATACATTTCAGGTTCCTGGACAGCAGAGACGCAAACACATCGACGTTCTCCAGGCCGATTTGTCTTCCGATCACACGATCTAAAGGATACTTCTCTGCTATCTTTGAGATGACGCTAAAGTCATACCTGCAAAACACAGCATCCAACCATCACTCAACAGAAACGACAAGAAATTATTTTCTGAAACACAGACCAGTGTGCGATAATTGCAAAAATAATCAGAAGGGTATATAGAATGTTCAAACTGAATTAAAATATTACCTCCTGTTCTTCTTGTAGCTCTTTGTGAGCTCCTCACAAACAGCCTGCTGGAATCTTAAAATGGGCAGGTTGGGGTTGACGTGATGGTGGGTGGGGGTGGACGACAGAGCTGCTGTGCTCCTTCCATAACGATCCACAGGTGTGGAAACTGCCAGAGACCCTGAAAAGCTGATTCTAGTCCTTTGCTGGTATTTTGAGGGGGAATTACTTGCTGAAAGCCTTTTCCCTTGGTGTGTGTCAGCAATATGGTCCTCTTCTTCATCTCCATGGTGATCAACATGACTATTCTGCAAAGATAAATAACCGCTGTCCTCGAAGTATTCTTCCAGGGCCCCATCTTGCTCTCTGCCAGTGTTGTTCTCTTTGTTGTGAACTGCGCTGATGTTGCTCTTAGTGGAGAAGAAGACAGTCGTCTGTCCAGCTGGCCGATCCTGAGATATAACAGGGGCTGGCTCTTTTTTCAGGGAATCTTTCACATAGAGCACTTTAGACTCTGCAGCTGCTGCTTCTGCTAATGGGCTTTTCTCCATCGTGTTCCCTTTAGAAGACTTGATCGTGGGACATTTCATGGCAACTCTTTTATAAGTAAACGTGCGCTCTGACTGAGCAGTGTCCTGATCTCTGCAGAGACACAGAAAGAGATGACACGTCAGGGATCGTGCTTAACGTGATAGACGCTCATCAAGTAGCATTGCTTCTTTAGAACAACCCTAAACTCTCACAAACATCAGCACAGCACACAGTACATGCTAGAGTAATTCTTCAGGTACAATCAATCATATAAATTAACGGTATACGTCTTAAAGCAAAATAGTTGATTTTGGCGCGAGGCGGATTTGGCGGAAAGATAGTTTTTCTACGTCACCTTTACGCTAAGTTGTATCTCCAACAGTTAAACGGGGTTTAATAATAACGAGAAAAATAGGCTAAATGTCCTTTTATACATAGGTCTGTCGATTTATTAATGATGCTTTCTTTAATTCCTGTTGTGAGAATGTATGTTACACTTGGAACGTGATAGACGAACTACATGCAAAGTAGCCTAGAACTATAATGCAAGTTAAACTCAAATTATACTAAAATAGGGTTCCGTGAAACGTTCATATTTTGGTTATTTCCTCTTAAGTTGTGTACAAAGTTATAAACCAGTAGCGCGAGGAAACACCACAGCTAATCATCATCTTGCTAACACAAAAAAATGACAGTGCCTCAATAAGAATACAAAAAGGCCTGACTTTAGCCTGAAAGATGATTAACAAAGACTCATACCTTCAGTTATTCTCCTAAAATAACGTCGAAGGCCTCTTGTTTCTGTTCCTTCGGCTCTCTTCGCGCCGCTATCTTCCCGTCAGAGAAGTCGCTTGACAAAGTTAAAATCCTCTACGTCTGAAAAATCCGCCAGTTGCGGCTTCTTATTTGAAATCCGTGCGCAAAGGCGCAAACCAATCACATTAAAACAAGCGCTGCCTCTTTGCAGCATCAACCAATGAGATTTGTGGTTGAGCGGACGTGACGCAATTTTCATTTGCATTGTATTCCGATGAGAAACAAATCCCCTGGCGCATCCTCTTATCCATGCTCTTATTATTTCAGGGTCAGGTGAAAATATGAAAAGTGGGAGAGAAAAATCTCTGTAAATTGTAAATAAGAAAGTTACTAAAAAATGAAAATTATAATAATCCAGTTATCTTCCAATCATGCAGGTTTCTGATTTGGCTTCATATTATATTTATAATACTCCAAATTACTTTTGTGAAAATTTCGTCCAACTCTTTGAAAATACGTAATGCAAAGAAGCATTATTAGCGTTCATAACTTGGTCACTGTGTGTATTAATTAACAAATTCCACAGTTTAAACTGAAACAGGAACAGAGTTGAATTGTCATGGGCATTGTTTCCTGATTATAATCCCCTGTGGGATTATAATCAGAAAAAGTGGGAAAATGGAGCAAAAGTTTATGGGAGCTCCGGTTTTACTAAAAGTATGTCTTACCTTCTCAAGAATTTCAAAGTGAAGATAATGTGCTTTAGACAACTTATTTTTTAACTTTTATATGCAACTTATTTTTTTACTTTTATATATTACCTCTACACCACAAATCATTTATTTATATTTACTTTAGAAATAATTAACACCAAAAATGTTATAGCTTTTTAGGCACAGACTTATGTGACCTGAATACACAGCACAGTAGGAGCTACCTTTTCTAATTTTATCAGATATGTGAAATGTTAGTGTGAAAAATAACTGTTGCCAGCTTGTGTAAGATAAACACTACTGAGAAACTGTAAGAGACAGCAAAAAAAGGGAACACATTACATTCCCTTGCCTGGAATGTAATGTGTGAAGTGGCTTTTCCACTGAAACCAGATAGTGAGGTCCTGAAACAAGAGTGGAATTTCAATAGGCAGACATCTAATTATGGTGCCTTTTACCCTCCCTTCAAAAGTCTTCACTTTACTTTCAGCCTGCATTGAAGTCAGGCTGAAAGTAAAGGTCAGCAAATAGCTCACTTACGAAGCCTCCTGAAGGTCCAGTTGTTTGTAAGAGAACTTTGCATACTGGAGTGCATTCAGTGATGTTCAGTGATCTACCCTGTTCAGAGCCTAATTTGAAAGGCTAAATAGTCTTTTCAGTTGCAGATTTTGCAGATCCATTGCACTCAGTAAGTAAAGCATGATATCACATCAATTGTCTCTGTAGTCAATATGGATCTACTCCACTCTCTGAAATGCTTTGGGGATAATAGATACATTTTCGTTCAGTCAAATAGTGCCCTGGAATAAATGTAAACCAAACTAAACCACTAACTGTCTTTGGGAAGTTGGTAGTTTGTGAAATTATTCAAAAACTATATGGGTATTTTAGTGAATCAGATATGCAGGGCAAAGAAAATTAGTGGTGCAAAAAGATTTTTTTTATTAAACTAAAACGATTCCGTTGTCATTAGCTCAGAAAATGTGTTTGGCCTGATAATCCTTGTTCATATGAGGACTGCAGTGAGCCTCTAAAGCCACTAGGGGCACTAACACAACAAATCAGATTAAGAGAGTCCTGCGCATGCGTATGACGACCAACATGTCTGCGCTCTAGACAAGGTGGTACAGGAGCTGCATTATTGCGGCAAGCGTTAATAACCACTTCATTGAAAGTTTGTAGGAAATGAATGAGCAAATTCAGTCGTGTTTTGACCACAGCAATGTTTCCGACAAGAGGGATACACTGACGGTAGCTTTCAATCGTTTTACTACCGCTGCAATACTTTTTCTTTATTTTGTCAATGATGTTAATGTTTTCTAATCAAACCTGGTCATAATTACAACATTTCAACTTAGCTCTCTTGTTTTATCAGTTCGTCTTGCAGCCGAAACGCTAAATGTATGTATGAATTTTGAGACTTCCTTGGCTATAGCTACTGAAAACGTAATTTGACTTTTAAAAAAGTAAGTTCTATCAAAATAAGGTGTGTGTGTGTGTGTGTGTGTGTGTGTGTGTGTGTGTGTGTGTGTGTGTGTGTGTGTCCCACCCCCACACTCCTGCAGAATTTAAGGTGTCGCCCTTTTATATACCTTGACCTCTGAAGACACAGATGTGGAGCCTTTTGGTGGGGCGGGGGGCTATTTAATAACATGCTCCAAAGGCAGATAAATTCAGATTCTGATTGCTTCACTGTTACAGAAAGAGAGATTAGGTGAAGTATACAATGACTTTCAGGAGATTTGCAACCCTTCTCTCTAGAAGAAGTGAGTGGGCAGCCCGCTTCCAAAACCCTGTTTGCAGGCATCCCACTCATCAGTACGTAAGAAACCAAAGGCTGCTTCATACGGGTAAACCGGTCATGATGATGAAGCTGCTGTCAGTGGAGGAGCTATTCGCCAAAACATCTCTGCAGGAGCACCTGAAAAAGATGGAAAAAGACTATGACGAGTGTTTACAGGCAGTCACTTACAGGGGCGCAGAAGATGAGCGCAGTGAAGATGACATGAAGACCAAGAGAACCAAAGTGTCCCTGCTGGCTCCTCTCATCCAGAGCATCCAAGAGCTGGACAAGAAGCAGAAAGACGTCACAGACACGGAGATGCTCCTCAAAGGTGAGCTGGAAAGAGGTTTTGAGTTGGCATTTATTGAAGGAATCTCTAAACTTGATCACATTCTTCAGGATTTTGATCTGGGGACCAGTAGTTATGGAAGACAGCTGATTTTGAATAAACGGTGTATATTTGATCATTGGTTCTGGACAATTAGCCTGGTAAAAGGCTTGAGTTTTTTAAATTTTATTTGAAATGTAACACCAAAAAACTTAGTCATTACTTTAAAGGAGATGTCTGTGGCAGATTAAGGTCCTAATCATTAGAAAGTGTGCACAAACTTTTACATTTTGCAGGTACTTAACGTGACAAATATGTTGATGTTCAGTTCAACTCTTAAGCATTTATAAAGAGAGTTATTCTTAGTTTTGCACATTACATTTGAGTTATTATTATTTATTTATGAAATGAGGGCGAAACACACTTTTACTCTTTGTGTTGAACAGCAACAGAACACTGCGGGGAAACAGAATAACTGTAAATGTTGACCCCTTGCTACTGATTTGATCTTTTTCTCTCTTTTCTCACACCATAATTTTACATTTTGGGCAAATAAACGTGGTTAAAGTGGAGTTCAGAAAAATAAAAATGGAAAAATTGAAATTTGGCAAAAAAACAAAATGGAATTTTGAATATAATAAAACGGGTTTCACTGTTTTTAACCACGTACTCGTCTTCTAAGATGATGATGCGTCCCTACGAGAACTGGCTGAGCTGGAAAGAGAAAGCTGTCTGCAGGACATTCAAGATCTGAGACAAAAGGTAAAACTAAAAGCTGCAAAATGAAGTAGAAGACCAGGAAACGGTGCTGTGCAACATCAACTAATGTCTTCCAGTAGCAGCGTTGTGATGTGCTGTTTTTTGTTTGTTTGTTTTCAGTAATACTACACACTCATATTTCACGTTGACCTTGCAGATTTTGGAGCTACTGATCCCCGAGGAGGAGGTCGACATGAGTGACCTTGTTCTGGAAGTCACAGCTGGGATCGGTGGTCAGGAGGCCATGCTGTTCACCGCTGAGGTCTGCTCAAGATCTTGGATAAAGATCCTTGAAATGCTTAACTAGTGATGTATTTAGAAAAGATACCCTGTTGGGATGTTCAGCTGTTTGTTGTTCTCGCTCCTGAAGATGTTTGAGATGTACGAGGGCTTCGCTCAGTACCACGGCTGGTCCTTCGACGTACTGGAGCACATGTCAAGTGATTTAGGTCAGTTGATCTTAATATTTCGTTTACACAGTCATGTTGTTCTGGCAAAACTTTTAAGAAACAAATTTCCACAAGTCTTTTAGCTCTTTTATTGAAACCACATTCTCGGATATTATGTGGCAATGCTGAAGACTGCAGTGACACTTTTAGTTCAAAGAGAAGTAAGATGGAGTTATTATTTGCATATTTCTCACATAAAGTGTTGTTGACTCCAGGAAGCAGGAAATCAGCTAACTATCTAACCAAAGCAGTGGTGCAGATTGTACAGTCAGCTTCAGCCCACTGCCTATGAAGTGAAACGGTTAGTCGTTTTTTCAGAAAATGTAATTCAGTTCTTTTAATGCAAAAACTATGGTTGCTTTTAAGAGTCACCTGATTAAAAGTAAGACTGAAACATTCACATTTTCTTAATAGCATTCTTTCAGAACAAATTATCTTAAATGCTTCATGGACTTTACACCAGAGCGTGTTTGTATTGATTTATACTATGGCAGATTACTTAAGTTCGAACTTATAAAGGACGAATATTTCCTTTATCCTTCATGATACCATCGCAGTAACTGCTAACAAACTCAAGAGGGAGCTCTTAGCTCTGGATCAAAATGCTAGATAGAATCAGCTTCTTCACTCTGTGGAATTGAAATTACTCAAGAAAGTTTTTCCTTGGCCTTTTAAACCTAACTCATAAAATATGACAGAAAACGAAATTTAAAGGTGTAGTTCAGAAAGTGATACTCTTGTTGCACAATTGATTTTCACACGAGCTTGCTTTCTGTCAGGTAGTCACCGATCAGAAACGCATCATTCATTCTCTCACTGCGTTCCACACAGGAAGACTTTTGGTGACGCACCGCTTCCTGTCCCCCTTTTCCAGTGAACATATCGGTGACATTCTGTGTAAATAATTACATGAAAATATGATGGTGGTTTGAAGTTAAATAAAAGTAGAGTTTCCATGAATTGATGTTTTTTTTTTTTTTTTTTGAGGTTTTGGTGTTTAGCTTTTGGCCTCCATTACCATCTAATCTCAATTCATACTTACCGAAGACATCAAAAGCATTATCTGCTGTCAGTAAAATATTAACTGCTTAAAAGGTTTCAATAGAACCTGACAGCATCTCAGTAGTTTGTGCTGATCCCTGAACCTGAGCACTTGTTTGCGTAAAACATTTTACCAATCTGCGGTGCTGCCTGCTTCAATGTCACCAGGTGGACTGCGGCACGCATCAGCCAGCATCAGCGGCCCGCACAGCTACAAGAAGATGAAGTTTGAGGCCGGCGTTCATCGAGTTCAGAGGGTTCCCAAGACTGAAAAACAGGGAAGGATGCACACCAGCACCATGACTGTGGCTGTGCTGCCTCAACCTACCGAGGTACGGCTCAGCAACGTGAACACAGTCATCACAGACACATCTGAATAGAAATCGGTGCATAAAACAAGCATGCTGTGTAGTGAATATGATGCATGTCAGTGGGAATGTCGAAATGATGTTTCTGTTATAGAAAAATAACAGAGATGTTTGGATTCGGTCCGTTGTTTTGAATTTCATCATATGTTACATTAGGTGATTAGGGCCACTGAGGAAAAATATTGAATTCTGAATTTTTCTTTCTGGATTCTTCTGTGATCAAAAGTCAGAATTCTGAAAAAATATAAATTTTTCAGTGGGCCCAATTCTTTTCCCAAGTTTCTGATACCAGACGTCTATGTAGTTTCTGCAAGATTTGTAGTTTTGCTGATTTTCCTCCGACTCACTTTTTTTCTTTTCAGATTTCTTTCACCATAAACCCAAAGGATCTCAGGATAGAGACAAAAAGAGCGAGTGGAGCTGGCGGTCAACATGTCAACACAACAGACAGCGCGGTCAGAATAGTCCATCTCCCAACAGGTAAAACGCTTTTACATATCCCCCACTGGAATTTACAGTCATTTTGATTCTTAAGATAAATTAAGAAAGGCATGCAAAGATTTTTTAAACAAGCCCTAAATGAAGATAATCTTAAATATTGGTTTGTGTCTGTCAGGCTTGGTTGCAGAGTGCCAACAGGAGCGCTCCCAGCTGAAGAACCGGGAGAAAGCCATGAAGGCTCTGACTGCAAAACTGTATAACATGAAGCTGGAGGAAGAGACCAGCAAACGCTACAACCAACGCAAAATCCAAGTGAGATTCTGTTTGTTTAAAAATAGTCTGATTTAACTAATGACAGATTTAAAATGTTTAGTTTTCCTACCCTATTGTTGACAAAAAAAATAGGTCAAATACAGTAACTTTTTGATGGCGGTACGAACAGCTATTCATGTGACACATTTAAGATGCACGCAAAATGACCAAACACGCCAGGTCAACCTCCTGTTTCTTTTTCAGGTCGGCACCAAAGGCAGATCGGAAAAGATCCGGACCTACAACTACGCCCAGGACCGCGTGACAGACCACCGCATCAGCATGACGGTACACGACGTCAGGGGCTTCCTGTTGGGAGAGGACCTGTTGAACGAGATGAACTCCTCGCTGCAGGAATTCTCCGATCAGGAGACACTCATGGAGCTGCTGGAAGAGGGCAGTCAGGAGGAATCATGATAGAAAGATGGAAAGGAAACGTCTTAATGCAACAATCTGATATTGATCACTTGTACGCCACCTTGAATTCTCATTAACATTTGCCGCTGTGCATTGAACTGAAGTTGAAGTAGCTTCTTCAAATTGAAAGATTGTAGACCTTGACTACATGGATTTGTACAAGTAAAAAGGTATAATCTTTTTGAAAGCTTGTCATGATTTTACTTTCAAGTTTTTCAAATTGTAAGTGAAAGTGGTAACTGTTGTTTTGACTTCATAATTGTGAAATACTGAGTGATGGATGAAACTCATTTTCTTGACAGAATAAATGTAACATCATTTGATAAAAGGTCGCTTTACGAGGTGTAGCTCAACCTCGTGCTCCTTTTAGCCATCAACAAGCTAGGGGGCTTATCTGAGTGGATATTTGACCACTACTCAACAAAACTGTTAGCGTTATTAATAAGGCAGGCTTTTTGAACGGTTTTTGAACATTTTCAGCATTCAATTCCTTTTCTATTGAGCTTATTTATATAGTACCACCAACACAAGTCACCCCAATGCTCTGCGCAAAGAAAAATCAATTAAACCCAGTCATACAGACAGACTAAAAGTCAATTACATACATTCTAAATTGATCCTAATTAAAACTGAGCCGTGTAGTTTCAAAGGCTCGATGTTAATTTGCTTATTCTGATCTAGAAACAGTTTTGATGTTTGTTTTAAGATAATTGCGCTAATGGAAACCTCAAATTTGCCTTGCCTCGTCCAATCTTATGGAATGAACTACATTACCCACAATGCCTGTCGCGAGAAGGTTTGAACAATCGAACGCAGAAACAGCCAAATGCTCTCGCAACGGTCGCATCCACTGCTACCGTTAGCCGCGGTAACAGTGGGTTTTTTTTTCTTTCTTTCACAGTAAATTGCGTTTTTAAATCTTAGAAGTATGTTGTTTATTAGAATAGCTGGTCTTGGAAGATGAAACCAATTTTTTTCGCTTTTAATGGAGAACAAATATCCCTCCATACTACGTCGGTAGCCGAGCGGGTTTAGCAGTTGGTTCATTTTTATACCGAAGAGGCTCATCTGTCCGCCGCTGCTGCTGCTCCCCCCTCAGCGGGGATTTGGACAAAGCCAGTCAGATGTTGGACGACAGGATAAATATCCGGAACTCTTCGCGTTTTTAGACCGGGTTTTGAAATTGACTTTTCAAACTGAGCACCACTTGTAAAAAGTGACGGCGGCGAGACGGTTTAGGAGGGCGAGAGTTTGGATCTCGCACTGTGGGAAGGAGGAGGAAAAAGCCGCGGGGAAGAAGGAGCGAAGGGGGCCGAGATCCTGATGCCAGTGATGGCAAACGAGCCGATCATCCTGAACGTTTATGATATGGTAAGAAAAAAAGAAGAGAAAATGAAACCATGTATCCTTTCTTTGCTTCTTCTTCTTTCGTTTGAGAAACGGAGCTTGCGATGCGATAGGAACTGAAAAGCTTTTCGCCTCCCCTTAAGAGTAAAGTAAAATACTTTTGGCACATATACAAACATTTTAAGGTTTTCATGCCAAAAGTTCTTCGGGACCCATGTGGTTAGATCAATAATACAATTCAGCTATCGAATTGTAGAAGTAGTGAACAGGGGCGGCACCAGATTTGTTTTGTCAGGGTGTCCACTAGGAGGAGAGCAGGTGGGTGGGGCACAGCTTAAACAACTTTGGTTTTTTTTGCAGAACTTTGAAATTGGGGTACAGTTTAAAACTGTAATTTAGTTCACACCATGTAAAAAAAAGTTCTCTTATTCTAGGATGCATTGTGTTTTACAAGCTGTTGTGCTGACAGCACTTTGTGTTTCTTTGTACAAAAAAACATGCTGGTTCATTAAGACGACCACATAAAGCTAGCTATAGGCAGTGAATTACTCTCATGCATTTGCAAAATAAAATCCTCTGCTGGGCTTATGCACTTTATAGAGTTTTTAATGCATGACTATACTGGCCCTTTGCAGTGCTAGTTAATGTCATGTCATACACAGGAATGTGTACTATGTTCTCAATAGAATCATGATCCTTATCAACATTTGCGTTTGCACTCACATTAGCATCCATTAAGGTTTGTAGGTTGTCAGTCATATTCTGGCTTCACCACATCAGGTTGAACCCGTTGCAGCTAAAATGGTCCTTCTGTCTGTCATTATGTTCTACTCCATCGGAGTGATTCCTCAGAGAAAAAGCCTGTCAGAGCTAATAAAAATTGATCCATGTTGGATTTATTATCATTAAAAATTTTTTTTTAATATTCTACTTTACATTCGCATTTTTCATCATGCTTTTATTATAAAATCACATCTATAGTTCATATCTTCAAGCACCTATCAAAAACCACTTAAAGCTATGGAGATGGGAGCTAAACAGGCTAATAATGTATGTAATAATATCTGTTTTTTAAATGTGTAGATAGCTTAAGATTACTTGCACAGCATTGTATAACCTACTCTTCTGCTTTTATTCTCTGCTTAATTTTATTTTATTATTCAGAGAAAAGTTTTACCGCTAAGCTTTGTTGCTGTGTTGAGTCGGTGTAACCAAATCATAGCTGAGTTTTCAAATTAGACCTGCAGAATCGCTATGAGGAAGATGATTTCAAACTGATACCTTTGTTTTCTCTCTCCAGAATTTTCATATCATGAAGGAGAAAAAATGTTCTACAGTTTATTTTCTTTTTTCCCCGCTGAAATAAAATTGGCTTTGTTTTATAGCCATTCTTAAAAAGAAGTCCCTTATTTAATTTTTACGTGACATATGAAGTGTATTATATATTACGTACATTTATAACCTTAGTAGGAGATAAAGAGCTGAAGTTCATGTCAAACATGTGGAAGATGACAACTGTTTCTACCCGGGAGGAAAATGTGCAGTTGTTGATGTTTTTGGTGCAAAGTGAGACCGAGGATGAATTTGAGTAACAATGCTGTCACCATGTAGGGCCGAGTCAGTAATTAAGGGTTTTGCTAATTGATCTGTTCTGTTGATGAATCATTGATTACTGTGGATATTTCCTGAAGCGACTTGATTACACCTAAAATAGTAATTGACGGACAATAAAACCATGAGCGGCACTTTGACATCAATATTCTGTTAAAGAACAATGAACTTGTTTTGAGTAGGTTGCGGAGTTTACTATGGCAATAAAGTAGAGATGAAAAGATTAGAGAGCTTGTAGAAATCTCCCCTTCATCACATTATTGAAACTTTTACCAGTTCGTTTCTTTCTTCTCCCTGCCTTTCTCCTTCCCCATCTTGTCCTTGTCATCTCTTCTATATCCCAGCTCATCTACTTCTTTCATCTTTTTGCCTTCTCTCCTCCCCCACTCTCCACCTCTTTCACTTCCTTTGGTGTTTCACTTGACTTGCCGGCCGCAGTCGTTTCTTTTCGGTAAATTCTGAAAAGGCTCTTATCTCTTCGTCAGTTTTACAACCAGCTGGCTGCAGAGAAGCTGACATAGTTTTGCATGCAACACATCCCCCCCTGACAGAAGCAGCCGTGTCTCTTTCTAAAATGATTTGAAGTGCCGCTTATTGCCAGTCGTTTGGGTTGTGTCTCTACCTGCTTTGCACAAATAAGAAACAGACTTTTTTTTCCACCTATTTTTTTGTAGAAAAATGCAAACGGAGTTTGGGTGAATGGCTGGTGTCTTTGAACAGAAATTGTCCACTTGGTTAGATTCAAGTGTGGGTTTTGACTTGGCCATTCTAAAGCATGAATCCTAACCCTTGGTGTCTATTAGTCCTGATTGGCTGACGCTTAAATGAAGCGGGACTGACAACCCTAGACTTGAGACAAGGGCATCTACACCTCGTGAGCATTTTCTCATGTTTCATCCACAAATGTCCGCGTCGTTACGATATTTTCTGATTTGAGTCCATTTTTGTACAGCAGTTGTGAAGGAGAAGGAAATGATACATAGCTCTTTGTACAAGGTTTCAGGCTGAGAAGTGTGACTCCCCTTCGTATTCTGCCCTGTCTGAGTCAGTATTTTGTGGAACCACAAGAATTGCATCATTTGGGTTACTTCTCTACCATCTTTGCATAGACTGAAAACTTTTTTAAGTGTTTAAGCTCAGTCACATTGGATGAAGTGTTTTTTGGTATATTAATAATTACTGTCTTATTTTTTTGTTTTTCGCCCCACGTAGCTTGCAAAAAGTTCCGTTTTGTGCTGATTTGATTTGACTACATGTTCTTTTTGCATCTTGTGTTAAACTTCAAGCTGTAAGCTCTGTAAGTTTTCACCAGCTACCTGAAAAGCTTAGAAATAGCTTAGAAAAGACCTCTCCTTGTTAAACTCTAGATTGGTTTGAAAATAAGCTATTGATGCTGTGTTCTCCCAAAAGAACATGATTGCACATATAGTTGTCTGTTTTGTACCTTAGCTTCTCACATCGTGTCATTCCAGCACACATTGTGGCTATCTTTAAGTATGAAAATGCATGTTAAAATAAGTTGAGGGCTTCTTTTGTTTTGTGGTCTAATTTTTATATCGTATTCAACTTAGCAACACCAGACATTTCCCTGTGGAGTGATTACGGCTTTGGACCTCTCCAGATCAGTTGTGGTCAGTACTGGATGGCGGATTTGCATGTTGGCTTGTTAAGTCATTTTCTGACTGACTTCGTTTGTAGACTGACACATTGTTTGCAGGGTTGCACAAACCTGTTTCAGCTTCTTTGTACTGGTCAGATTTAAATATATTTTATTGTTACTAGACTTTTTCTTACCCGCCCCCTCCCCCGACATTGTAGTACAAGCTTGATCAAGAAATGGGGAACAGTAATGATAATGCCAAGAGAGAACGAAACTGAGAATTAGTCACAGAAACATGAGCTTTTTGTTTCATAACTATACTCAATTAGTTACTACAAAACAGATTAAATTCCTTCTGTAATCAATAGTATTTATCTCCTGCAGTAAAATGATCCAATGTTTGTATATATCAGACCATGTAGTTCTCTCCAAATGCTTGCGAACCATGAAACTGGCCTATGTTTTTATACCAATGGGTCTGTTTCTGTACTGCTACACTCACATTAATCTTGATGGCAAACAGTGGAGGTGGGTAATTGAATAACCGCACTGCTACACCCCAAGAATAGCTTCAGCTGAAGTTCTACAGGAAGTTCATCGTTCATACGGGACTGTAACGACCCAGTTTTAGTTTGAGCGTTTGTAGCTGCTGAATCCGTGGGTCACACAGCTGGTGCTTCAAAATCAGTCCAAAAAATATATATATTTGAATATCCTGATGAACACAATAGTCACAAAGTATTGGATTTACCATTGTGGCAATGGTAGGCATGGCGGGCCGCCTTGCCTATAATACACTGGGGGAAACCCTGGGATATGAGAATAAGCGGCGGTTTCTTTTGTTGCGGTAGTTGTTTCACATTCAACAGCAGATTTATTCATTCATTAGAAAATTAGTCCTCTTTAGCTATATGTCCCAAGCTTTTATCTGATCTCTAATAAACTCAAAATAAACATGTCAGATTGTTGGAGTTCTTAGTTTAAATCTAGTAAACTAAATTAGAAAACTACAGTGAGTTAGAAAACTATCATATTTTCAAGTGTTGACCGGCTGATTACATAGTAGAGCCAATGAAGAGACAATTTGGACCTATTCCAATGTGTGTCTGGTTGATCAGTTTATTTAGCTCCAAGCACTGCTAGGACATTTGACATTTTGCCAATATCCTTCTTGTCTGTACCTAAAAAGCCTGATGAATAGTCATCTTTCCATTTGAAGATCAATATCCTCACGTGATTTTCAGGAATGTATGTGCAGACACAAGCACAGGCCCCCGTCCACTCTCTCTCCTTCTTCCACATCCAGCCCCCCCCCTCCAACCGTCCTGTTCCTGCTACTAAGTGGATTTTCTGGCCAGCTCTGAGTGCTTTAGTACAGCACTCTAATGAGAGAGCATTATCTTTACACTACCTGTCTGCCTGCCAGACTGTCAGACAGACCAGTTGTGTATCTAACACGTTTTCTCACTGTTCGGTCAGTGACAAGAAATGCTAGGAGATTGGGTTTAGGTGTGTAATGTAGCTGAGGAGGTCGTGTTTCTTGCGTTGGCCGCAGATCCGTTACTGCATGAGGTAAAGTGTGTCGCGACCAAGATTCCTCGTCTTCTGTGCCGTCTGATCGATGAGGTAAAGTGAAAGTCTGGTGATGCAGCAAAAACAGTTGGAGCACTTTTTTAATGAGACAAACCTTGATCTCTGCAGAAGTAGAGTAGAAACAAAATTGCTGTGCTACTACATTAGATTGGAAGCGATAAACTATAGTGTATGTTTTCTTTTACTGTCCCTATCCTGTATTATAGGCATTCAACCTTATTTTAATGGGATTTATAGTTCAAAAAGATCATAGATATGCATTTCCAACAAGTGACAAATGTAACGGTAGTGTTATGATAAAAATAATAATAATTATGTGATCGGTATTGGCGATCAGCCCTCAGGGGGTGATTGGTATCGGTATCGGCAGAAAAAAACCTGATCGGCACATTCCTAATATATATGCATCTCTACTACATTTTTAAAGGCAGAATTGTATTATTGGGATTGAGAGATATTATTGTAAATGATTTGAGCCAAATATGAAGAAAATACCAAAATGTTTTTCAGCTTTAGACAAGTAGCTATGAAGAAATTGGTTTCATCAAATCTGTTTCTGTGAAAAAGCCTAAGCAATACATGTCCAACAGCAGTTTACCATTTCATCTAAACAATTTTAAAACCAATTGGAGTCAATTTCCTTGTCCTCTGAAACATTAAGGTAGAGAACATAGCTTTGTAAATGATTTGATCAAAAAAAATACACTAACTTTTTGGGCCAAAAGCAGACCTACTTAGTCATCAAGCTAAAACAAACTCAACCGTGAACACCTGTGGTCAGTAGTTTACTTCCTTCCTTCTGGTCTCTCATTTAGTCCGTCTTCGTCACGTTTCAAAGCAATGGCGTACATCGTTTGAAAAATAATGCATTAAATAAAAAAAAATACAGCAAACATCCCTTTATTTGTATTTCCCTGTTTATCCCTTCCTAAGAAATGTCTTAACACTTGTGAAGACTCAATGCAATCCTTTTCCAATTACTTGCAATAACTTTCTTTGGAATATCCCCAGACACTCATTGACTCATTTACTCACACTAGAACACAGCAGCTTTCAGGTTTTATAACTCTTCACAAGAGGCTTTCGTAGAATGCGGTACATGGTCCTTTTTCTTGTTGTTGTTTTTACAAATCAGGTTTCTAAAAGGCAGATCAGAGCCAGCACTCTTCTGTAGTGTGACAATAAGCTTGATAAAGGCTGTTTTATCTTTGGGTTACATAAATGGCAAGCAAAATCCTGCAACTTATGCTAATAACCACTTGTGTACGCTGATTATTAAAATGCTGTGTGGTGCCCAAACACTATCGGTGGTAATGTTAGAGGTGACAAACTGAGGCATTGTTCTCTTTTGGTTTTTGGACTACTTATCTTTTTCAGGTGGTTTAAAGTACCAGATCTAATACATGGACGTTTATTGCATAAAATAGTATAGTAGAAACAACAAAACAAAAAAAAACCTGGTGTACTAATGTGTAGCAGAGCATGTGACCACACATTATTATGCCAGAATAATAATATTTGGTTTGCATTGCACTGTGGTTGATTGTCTCTTCAGCTGCCGTTTGTGGTAGAATTGCATCGCAGATTTTATCAGAAGGTGCACAGTAATTTTCATTTTATTATTTTGTGTCGGTGATAAAAACGCATGTGTTCGGTTTAGGAAATAAATGTGCATTGTATGGGTACAGAATATATTGTAAGTAGGGATGTGCCGATCAGGTTTTTTCCTGCCGATCCCGATACCGATCACCCCTGAGGGCCGATCGCCGATTCCGATC
>CAEGAF010081288.1:0-11583 GCA_903067075.1 Micropoecilia bifurca | reverse complement strand
CGGGTTATAAGGCGCACTGTCGGCTTTTGAGGAAATTTAAGGTTTTTAGGTGCGCCTTATAGTGCGGAAAATACGGTAGTAGTAAAAACAATATGCTCCTGTTCTACTGGATTCTAAGTTTGTTAAATTCCTTTCCAAAAATAGGAGTCTCTCTGAATAATCTAAAAAAAGTAACCTAAAAAGTATTCTAAATTTGTAAAAGCAGTGAGTACTCCACAATATCTAAGTAAAAATAAAAACTAAATGGTTGTATGAAATATTATTTTAACTTTAAGGTCCAACCTGTTTCAGATGTCTGCTGAAGCAGACACACATCCAAAACATCAAGGACCATAAGCCCTGAACACCAGCATTCAGAACCACTGCATTATAGTACATTGTGGTCTCACACACAGCGTTGTTGACATTGATATTGTTACATCAACATCAAATTCTGGCCTATTTCTGTGCTGCATTGAGTAAGATGGATTTTTTCTGAGCACTAGTGGCAGCAGGAATGACAGAATGTCAACAGCTGCTGCCTTATGTTGAAACAGGTGCATCCATTTAATCAGTTAGCATGCACGTGTGTGTGTGTGTGTGTGTGTGTGTGTGTGTGTGTGTGTGTGTGTGTGTGTGTGTGTGTGTGTGTGTGTGTGTGTGGTACCAACCCCTTCAACACACGCATCAAACATGTACATCTGATTGTTGCTATTATTATTTCTCTCACTGCATAAGTTCTTATGCTGTTTGTGTGATTTTTCTATATATTGAGATTTTGTTCAAAAAACTAAATGTTTTATCACAATTCAAGTGAGAATTGTGTTGCTTTTATTTGCTGACCTGAGAGTTTTTGAGATCAGTAAACGTATATGGTTTGCTGAGTTTGATCACTGAAGTAGATTATTACTTCAGACTTTGTGTAAAACTGTCTGTAAGAAGATTAAGACTTTCAAAACAACACTTGTACATGTCATCAGGTGGACAGAATTTTCAGCCATATGAATGAAATTTAAATTATCTATAAATGACAAATTCATTTACAGGATTTTAGAAGCAATGCAACAAAACACTCATGGCGTCACACATTACGATTGCAACTATAAATTTAATAGAAAAAACATTATTTCCTATCTTTTCAAGTAGAAAGATTTGCCGAGAGCTTTGCCATTTTTAGGTTTAACAAAGGGAAACATGTGATCATGTTGAAATTAGCTTCGGTGTAGTCGGGATTTTAAAAATATACTTTTATGATTTTACAGTTCTCAAAGATGCCACATTACATTTCAGTCAAACGTGATGGTGAACATGTTCTTTGTTTTCACTATGGTGGCGTTTTCCCCAGGTAATCTTTCCAGATGGTCGTTTTTCTACTGACTGCATTTTCAGTAATGTTTTCCAGAGCCAATTCAGACAAAAATGGGTAAAAGAAAAAAATTAAATCCAATACAGAGTTAACATTCAAACACATTTTTAAAATCTGCCATTAGTGACAAAATCCTGCTTTCTCCACAGGAATGCAGATAGAAACCTTTATCAAAGCCTTTTTTTTCAAAGAAAAAGAGAATATAAATAGTTTTTTTTCACAGGAATTGAATCACTGAAGATTGTCGGTAATTCCTTGATTTTAAGTTTATGTGAAGCAAAAGCAATAAATCAGCAGCTTTGTCTAATTTCCCTTCATACCGGACACATCTTGCAGCCTTTAAACATTAATAGAATATTAGAATCTTCTTCTGGGTTAGAGGTAATATGAGTTCAATTTCTATTAAGTTGTCATGAAGGTATGACCAACTAATTCTAAAGCTTTACTTTTATTTTTCTCTTTTCATTGAGAGAGAATCCACTTCATCTGGATGTTTTCGCACCGTTTGAAGTGGCGGTCTGTAGCCACGGCTCACACCTCGAAGTCATCTTTGTTTCCTGCTTGTTTGCTCGAACAGAAAGGGAACACCGCCCTGCACATCGCGTCCCTCGCCGGGCAGAGTGAAGTGGTGAAGGAGCTCGTCACAAATGGCGCAAACGTCAACGCCCAGTCCCAGGTACGACACACACACATGCACACACCCACGCACACACACACACTCACGGTGCTAAGCGTAGTGGAGTGTTCGCACAGATGAATGTGTGCGCAAGATGCTGTACACACAGCATCCATCTGGGGGCTGTGTGTGTGCTGAGTCAGCGGTTTTGCAATGCAGCCTATATTCAATTGTCGACACACACGCGCACACACACACACACACACACACACACACACACACACACACACACACACACACACACACACACACACACACACACAGTGGACTCTGTGACCAGAGGACCCATAATAATGTCAAAGTCAAAACCTTGGCAGAAGCTGCTGAGAGTAGGAAAATACAATAAGTTGTTATTGATATGTGTAAGGCTGCATTGAAACTCCAGCTATGGCTCTTGAGAAAATCATGAATTTCATTTTGCTGGAGCTGTCAGTGATGGGGGTGGGGGAGCTTTATTATATGGAAATGGATCAGTACCAAAGGTTGAACATGCTGAGCAGTTGAGAGTAAATAAATAAAAACCCAGAAGTGTGTGGAGCTCAGTTATTTTCATGTCCTATTATCACATCCATTAATTTGTGTCTCTTGACTAATTGCTAGTGGAAGTGATTGTGTTGATCTACATGATAATCGTTTTACGTGATTGATGAGCACAATCAAGGCATGTTCAGACACTGAGATGCTGACCTCGCAGGAAATATTTCTGGTCCTTTTAACGCTCGTTTGAAACAGTTTGTTCAATTTTGGCTCCGCTGCAGTGCTGCAGCCACAGGATTTCTCTTAATCCATCAGACATTGTCTTGCAGGAGTCCTGAATTCACAGCGATGTACAGCCGACTGATTTAGATACAACATAAAATTGCTTTGAATAAATATTCAACCAGGAGAAATAGGTTGAATATTGTTTTAAACGTTTACCTCCATAAAAAAGTGAAATAATATAGTGAAATCCTGCAGATTATTATTGGCAAACATAACTGTACACATGAAACCTATAGCAAGTTATGTGTCTTGTTAACCCCTTAGCGTTAGATTACTAATGAAAAACGTATTTCTCTATTCAAGAACTTTTCTGTTGTTGCTTTTGGGACAACATATGCTTTCATGCACATTCTAGACTAAAATAAAATAAAAGGAAAGGCACATCGATCAAGGCCACTTTGAAGGTTTACAGAAAAGTCTGGCTGTTAGCCATCATTTCTCCTCTTAAAATTTTAGCAAGTTTTAAAAGGAGAACAAGTCAAAATAGCAACAAAAGGCTGACTAATAACTGATGTGTTTGGTAATGTGCACTTCTTTTAAAGTGTCAAGTAGCAGCCTCTCAAAAACAAACACATACTCCGCAGTAACCCCAGCAGCAGGTCAGGTTTTATCTCCACTGCTATCAGGTGTGAGGTATGTGTGGAGGCGACAGTATGTACATCATGAGAGAGCTGCTGCACTTCTCTCTGCTTTAAAAAAAAAAAAAAACAGCCAGCTTTTGATGTTTCTGGGTGGGACGTGGGTGATCAACTCTTAAACATAGTGCTTTATACAATTTATATACGGAGATCAAGAAAAGGGTGTTTCAACCCTTTTCAAAATTAAAATGAGACAATGACGCTGGAATGTAAGCACAGTTGCTGCCTGCAGTGTGGATTGATGTGAATTTGACGTTTTGGTGCATATGTGTCAAACTCGGCACTCGCAATAGCAGTTGACTGCTTAAATATTATTTTAGTAGTCCAATAAAATGCCACATTACATCAATGTGAATAGATGTTTAAAGAAGTACAGAAAGCTGCAATATTTTTACAGTCCAATAGGTAGTTTCATTAAGACGTTCCTCCACGACCAGCCCTATGAGAACATTCAGGTTCTTGATGTCGCCTGAAAAGAAAATGCTTGTATAATGAGAGTAGAGAAGATCCACCCATATTTAGCAGTTCATAGAAAATGTATCCGCTGGCTGAGTTTGAGAAACAGTTTACTGTAACTGAGTTACAAGATTGAGAAGATTGGAAAGAGACAAAAAAACAATATCACAGAGTCAAAGAAAGTAATACTTTAAACTTCAATCAGAAAAAAAAAGAAATGGTTGACTACAAAACAGCGACAATTTCTATGAGAAAAACAAAACAACTGTCAGGTTGCATCTTGGAAATAAACGGCTTTGAAAAGCACTGAAGTTCTGAACCATGAGCACCTTTCGCTTGAAGGAAAACAAAGACTCTTCAAAGTTTAACTAATAGACCTAAACACATGGATTGTTTTGTATTTTATACTCTAATATTCAGGTGCATTAATGTTATGGGGCTGTGAGTCAGATGTGCTTAGGTTGAGAATCTGGTTTGTATCTGATGCTATTGTTTCTGTAAAGCAGGATTATTTTGTGCTTTTGTTCCCAGAATGGCTTCACTCCACTGTACATGGCAGCGCAGGAGAATCACATGGAAGTGGTGCAGTTCTTACTCGACAACGGCTCCAGTCAGAGCATCGCTACAGAGGTAAGCAGAAAACACACACATACACACAGACACACACACAAGTGCAGGCAATAAAAGTACTTATAAAACATGTTTGCATGGACCCACGCAACTTTTCACCCATCAACTGCATGTTGCCCCATCACCGAATTAACTCGCCTGGAATTAAACTCAAACATTATTGCAAAAAAAGTATCTCTGGCAAATGGATGCCATTAACCAGTGGGTCATTTAGGAGATGTTGGAAATTATGATTCAGAATAAGGGTTTTGGGGAGATTAATGAGTAAAAGGAGAAATAATGAGCCCAGAGTGACGATGACGTTTTATAAGAGTGACCTTGACTTGCTTCAGCTGCCTGTATGGGGAGAAATCAGTGACGTAGTGTGGCTGACGTGAGCAAGCAGAGCGCTGTGAATGAGCCATCTGCAGCCTGACAAAAAGCTGGCATCTTTGCATGACTATGACAAACACACTGTCCTATTGGGGCACAGATGATGTTTACTAGTGGTTGGTAGCCACCAGCAAGCAGTAGGTCTGATTATTATCACTTACTATTTATTTATTTTTACCATTTATTTATTTTCCAAAAATTTTATGTAAACATATACACATAAGAAATAAACATTCCTGAACATCCGAAACAGTCTTAGTTGCCCATCGTAAGATACAATAACTAGATTAATTACTCAAAGATTCAATAATTTCAGCCCAAACAGCAAACAACATTTTGCTTTTAAAATGTATAACTCGTGCAAGCATGAAAAATAACTTTCATCAACTCATACTGAATGTTTTGGCTACTTGATCCTACTGAGCATCGGTGAGGCTCCGAGAAGAAGAGGGTTAAACTTGAAAACAAACAAAACATTTCAGCTTACATGACTTTAATGTAAGATTTAGAAGTTTAATTGACTAGTTTATCATCAAACTCTATGTGAGTATTACAAAACATTACAATGTTTTAATAAACATATACATGGTCTTGTTTGATGCATGTTTATGTTGGCTGGGATATCAAATTAAACATTTTCAATTTTACAAATTCACCTTATTATATTTTTTAAAACAGGATAACAAAGACTAAGACTTATTTCTATTTATTTGAACTTTTTAAAAAAAATATCTTGGGGGAAACTCCATAATTAGCTTCAGTAAGTGTAAATGGCACACACAACAAAAACTAAATGTGTTGAAAATCTTTTACTGCAGTAAAAATTAGGTCATATTCTGTACCTTTGCTGCCTTTCTCTACAAACCATAAGATTGTTAAATAAATTGCCCATAAGCAGCAGATAAAATAATGTTCTAATTTTAAACTATGAGACGTTTTTGTTGTTAGCAGTTTTTGCCTGATATGGAGGAACTGTTGCATTAACTAGAGACCTTTTGATTCTGGCAGAAGAACAAATACGTATTTATCATGCTCCAGTTCTTACTTCTAAACAATCTGTTAATTTATTTAGTCCTTTTCATCAGATTTGTCACCTCTTTACAGTACAACATGCAGCTGCTGACTGATAGATGTAAAAGATCTGCACCTTTTTTTTTTAACAAAAACAATGTTACTGGAACCTTCCGTGAAGAAGATCTACCCTTCTGTTGTATGGACACATTTTAAACTATCCTTTTTCGGAAAGCCAGTGTTGTATTTTCAGAGCTTTGTCCTTGACATTTCCACAAACCGCTCCATCACACCTCGTCCCCTGTTTCCCTCCTCTTCCCTCCTTCATTTGTCTCAATCGTTTCCTTTTTAGTCGGCATCTGTCTCATCCTCAGTCTGTCTTCCACCACATCCCACCATTCCCCTCCCCTGACCTCCTTCTCCAGCCTCCTCCAGTGGGACACAGAGTGAATAATTCATGCAACCAAACATATCTATGTTGATGCATCTCAGTGTGTTTAATAATTCAGTTTCAAATATTTCAGGGGAGCATGAGGAATTCTAATTTTTTTTGTTTGTTTTTTTCTATAAATGTAATATTTAGTTCACGTTTCTGTTCCGAGTTAAGTGCCCCATTTACATGAGAAAACATCTCGTCTATGGTTGAATCTAATCGGTACTGCTTCAGCAAAACAAAAATAATGCTGAGTCACTGCAATCTTTAAAGAAGATAAAGATTGACTTCCTTTTCATGTTTTGTTTCTACATCTTTTATTGTCTATCAGGGTATTTTTAGGCTACATGAATCCATAATAAGGCAGATTAAACACGAGATGTTTCCTGCAGTGTGTCTCACCACTTTTGAAATCCTCAAAAAAAGGCTAAATTTATGCGTTTGAATATATTTGTGCTCCCTCGGGTGTGGCTGTGTTCGCCACTGTGGAGCCGTGTCTGTGGATCAGGCCATGGATGTGTTTGCACACGCTGACGTGCGTTTGTCTGTGCAGATGCTCGTCTCTGTTCAGTTTTGTGTGCAGGATGTCTTTGATGTTTGGGTGTGTAATGATGCTGAGTCGGTGCTGTCCTGAGGGTCTGTGCCCTGCGTAAATATACATTTATTTGTTGCACAAGCAGAAACTTGGGAGGATAAATCTTTTATTTTCACCAGTGACCCATAGGAGAATCTCTGCATTTCAGTTTGTGTGTCTGTAGGTTCGTCTCCGCTTCTCATTTGAAGTCCATTAGCAGATGTATTCTCTTTCGATTTTGTCCTACAGCGAGACGCCAAACTGCTATTTAAGCACTTATCTGTAGGACTGAATTGCCTAACATACTAAGTGGTTATTAGATTGCTTTGTGCTTTCAGACAAATTTCATCTGCATGATTTCAGATTAGCATCCCTGCTAACCTTACTACAAGTGTCTGCAGCTGTGGGGCATAAACATCTGACTAAGACGGTTTTGCAAAAGCAAAAAGTCACAGTAGCCTTTCTGAAGATGTCAATTGTTTCTTTAGCAACCCGCTTGTGGCAGAGTTTATATCTACCTTTCGACTTGCACAATTGTTTTATTGTTTGCCAGTTGGTGAGAGCTATAACTCCATATCAAACTAATTGTTAACTAAAATGCTACTAAGGCTCAGGATGTCACTTTCCAGCTGTTCGGCAGTGGCTGTCCATTATGTTCAATTAGTTGGCTAACGTGAGCGGAATTTGGCTGCTAGGTAGGAATAGGCATTTATTGAATCACTTATCATTCTTGTGAAAAATTTGCTATTAGGATAAGAATTTAGATTGATTGTGACAATGATGAATCTAAAAACCCCAAAGACTGACTGAATTGTTGAGATTGTTTGTTTTACTATTTACTCCAATGTTGGACCCAGGAGAATGTCAATAAATATTAATGAATTCAGGCTACTTAGCATAACATTTCTATGAATGGAACTATTATCCTGGCCCTTGGGTTAAATGTGTGTTATTCAATAGCAGTTTTGATTCTGTTTTCTTTGTATAAATGTCCACCTTTTGACAGAAGTCACCGATGTCTTCTTGAATTGTTTCTGTTGACTTACAGGATGGTTTTACTCCACTGGCGGTGGCGCTGCAGCAGGGCCACGACCAGGTGGTTTCCCTCCTTCTGGAAAACGACACCAAGGGGAAGGTCCGACTCCCAGCGCTGCACATCGCTGCCCGGAAAGACGACACCAAGGCCGCCGCCCTCCTCCTGCAGAACGACCACAACGCAGACGTTGAGTCAAAGGTACGGTCTCTTAGCCCTGAGAAGCAACAAAAGCTCCTCCTGTGCTATTTCGGTGTCAGTGAGCGGGTTTGGGGATTCATGGCGCGTTTCCTTTTGCAAAACCTTTAATTCTGAACCTTCGTTCCCATCAACCCATTGTATTTGCAACCGAGGATTTGCAAGATTTAAGAGCAATAAAACATTCTTTTAAATTTAGAAAGGCAGTCAATTTACCGAATGAGTCATTATCCGAAAAAGTCCACATTTCGTTCGGAAGTAATCCTTGATTTTATTCTTGGTTTTTAAATTACCTACTTTCTTTTAGTAGTGTTAGACACATGAGGTTGTTTCTTTTTACTTTTGTTTGGTGTTATTTTCATTTATGTTTTTTTATGTTGTTAATCTCACTTGTAGGAAACAAGATTTAAACTTAGAATTCCCCCATTGCCACTTGAGTCCCCATGCAAATGAATGGGGACCAAGGTTTAGTGAATAAATTAAAATCGCAGGCTTTTTAAGCAAAGATTGCAGGCCAGTATTTAAAATATTAACAATCTGAAGAAATGCTAAGAAACATTTAAAGTGGTCAAAGTCACTACTGCTTAAGTTATATAAACATGCCTAGTGCACACAATGATAAAACATACAGCAGACAACACAAGGCAGAGTTTCAGTTCATCTTCCTTTTGTGTGTGCTGCTGTGACTCCCGTTTATTTCTTTTCGTTATTTACAACCGCATCGCCCCATATCCATCTGAGAGCTTGGTGCAACCATGTCGGCGTTGCTGTTGTAGTTGTTGTGGTGCACTAACCACCCCATTCTCTCTTCCTGTGCAACCTTTTCCCCCCTTGATTTGTTCCTGTTTTCTTACCCCTCCGTCCCCTGCCTCTTCCTTTCTCCCTTCTAGATGATGGTGAATAGAACAACAGAGGTACATCTTCTTTTCTTCTTCCTCTTTCTCCTCTTTTCATTTCTCATTCACGCTCTCCACCGCAAAGCCTTCCGTCTGCTAGCATGAATGCTAAATGCTGGCATGAACGCCTTTGCGCCTCACCTCTGTGCCTGTTTTTTTTTTCAAAGCCCGCATCACATTTAGATGTTGGTTTGTACGTATGCAGTGACAGTTTCGTTTTGTTATTTTAGATGTTATTAGGTATTCCAGTAGAGTTCCAAAGCTGCGCAAATGACAAAGTGTGTTTTGTCACAAATCACGGTTCTCTTATGCCCCATACTTCACCATAAATGACAGAACACATGAGGCTTGAGATCAGAGTTGGGGGTTAGGATTAAAGGTCAGACAACTGTTTCAGCTCCTGTCGCACTTATCAGCAAACAGAAGATGTGTACAAAAAGGAAAGCAGTGAGGCATTCTGATCAAAAACAGGTCAGGTTTAAGTTTGGTGTGATTTGCTGACTGTACGATCATCAGATTGCCATCTCTATTTGTCACACTGTATCATTTTAAAATTCAACTTTTTCTTAATTGAACTCGTCGTGTTGATACAACAACTTGAATTTGTCGTAAGTATTGATTTTGATAATATGTTGTTAATTTCTTTCAATCAGTCGTAATCATACTGAAAACCATCATGTCACATGTTTGGTCTGGTTCTTTGAAAGGTTTCAACATAAAACATGAATTTGCATTAAGGAGTTTTAATTCAAATCGGGGTTTAGTTCAAACATTTTGGTTTTCTGAATAGAGCTAATCTTTTATTCAAAGCGGGGTCCTATAACTAGATTTGGGTGGAAGTGCATGCTTACCTGCATGTACTATTTCTTTATTTTCTGTCAGATTAAAGCATGTCATCAGCAAACAGAAACAATTTTAAATAAAAAAAATGACAGCAAAGATTTACTTTGCTTAGTTTTCAGTTAACAGTAGCTTTAGATGTATTAGTTTGTATAGATTTAGCTTAGAATTTCTTAAACAGATAAAACTCGTTTTTAACCAACATAAAAAAAGAAGAAGAAAGTAACTAATTGCTCAACATTTATGGAAACTTTACTCTTGTAATCCTTAGCTATATCTGGTCCTGCACTGCTGGTTTACCTTCAATTACATTGATGTGTTCAATGGCCAAAGAGAGCAATTTTGCCATAAAAGTAGAATTTTGCTCTGGTTTGATAGCATGTTTGACCTCTGCTCTCTGATGGGCTTTTTTGTTTTATTTTGTTAGCTTTTTTTCATCTGCATTCGACTAGCCAGTGCTAAAATATACTGTCTCATTGTGCTTTGCTTTTGGCTCGTCTCCTAACAGGTTTTACTTAGTTCTCACTGCCTTTTAAAATCTTTTTTTTTTGCACCTCTTTTATGTCTCATCCTTCTCAGAGCGGGTTCACTCCACTCCACATTGCGTCTCACTACGGCAACATCAATGTGGCAACACTACTGCTCAACAGAGGGGCAGCTGTGGACTTCAAGGCAAGGGTAAGTGGCAAGGTGCAACAAATACTCCATCAACAACTCCACTGTTTGATTCTGCAGCTGCTTTGTCACTCAGTGGGGGGAAAGAAACACACAGATACTTGCATCGCTTTTGATTTTGTACCAGAGGGTGAGGGGTGAATGCTAGTGGTTTCCACTGTGAAGGTAGCCATTTTTTTCCTTCTATGTTCAATAGAACAATGCCTTTCAACAGTGTTCAGATTTTCAAATATTGGGAATATTTTAAAATCATGAAAAAATCCATGAAAGTTTGTGGCTATAATGTAACTAAATGTGAAAACTTCAAAAGGTACAAATACATTTGCATTGTGCCGTAACATTATCTGATTACTAGTGGGAAAAGAAACAACAAAAAAAAGTAGATTTTTGTTATACAATGCTTTAAACTCCTTTAGTTTAAAACAGGACTTTATGACCAAAGCATAGCGTTATGTACCTAGAGCTACTTTTAAAACCATAAATAAAGCAGACTCAGAATCAGTCTCAAATATTCATGCCTTCTCCTCCTTGCTTAACATTATCTGCAAGCATAGATGTTTTTTTTTATTTCTTTAATTTAAATCAACTGTATATTTACTTGATTTTGTCAAATTATTGGGAAAAACAAGTTAAAAGAACGTGTTAAAATATTCTCCTCTAGAGGGCGGTGTTTAGTCATTTAAACACTGCTGTCCGAGGGAGAGCTTTGCTCTCTAACAAAACAAATAAACGGCTTTTACATGTAAAAATGTAACCAGTAGTCACTTAATTCTGTCTTGTCCTTCTGCTTTGATCCTAACCATCTGGATGAGAAAACTGTTGACTGAGCTTGGCCTTATTCTCAGCCTTATTCTTTTTGCAGAATGACATAACACCTCTGCATGTAGCATCCAAACGCGGAAACACAAACATGGTGCGACTGCTACTGGAGAGGGGGGCCAGAATTGATGCAAGGACCAAGGTACCGGCACACACACACACACACACACACACACACACACACACACACACACACACACACACACACACACACACACACACACA